>JAAHCF010000299.1:0-43569 GCA_038367545.1 Beauveria asiatica | reverse complement strand
TAAAAGGGAAACGCCACCCCCCCGCCCCCCCCCCCCCCCCCCCCCCCCCCCCCCCCCCTTCTTTTCGCCATGCTTCTCGTCGTCGTCGTGCTCACCATGCCAGCAAACTCGCTCGCCTCCGCGCACAACTTCTCGAGCCCGGTCCCGGCAGCGGCGGCGGCCCCGGCGCGGGCTTTGACGTCAGCAAGTCGGGCGACGCGCGCATCGCCCTCGTCGGCTTCCCGTCGGTCGGCAAGTCGACGTTCCTGTCCAAGGTGACCAAGACCAAGTCCGAGGCCGCGTCGTACTCGTTTACCACGCTGACGGCCATTCCCGGCGTGCTCGAGTACGGCGGCGCCGAGATTCAGCTGCTCGACCTGCCCGGCATCATCGAGGGCGCCTCCGAGGGCAAGGGCCGCGGCCGGCAGGTCATTTCGGCCGCCAAGACGAGCGACCTCATCCTCATGGTTCTCGACGCGACCAAGCGCGCCGAACAGCGCGCGCTTCTCGAGGCGGAGCTTGAAGCCGTCGGCATCCGGCTGAACCGGTCTCCTCCGTACGTAACCCCCCTGTTGCATATTACATCTTGACCGATTTTTTTCTTTTGGGGTTCTTCTTTTCTTTTCTTTTTTTTTCTATTGACGCAGGAAAAATAGCAACATTTACCTCAAGGTAAAAAAAGCAGGCGGCATGAAAATCACGTTTCAGTCACCCCCCAAGAAGCTCGACGAAAAGATGCTGTACAATATTCTCCGCGACTACAAGATTCTCAACTGCGAGGTGCTCGTGCGCGACGACGAGGCCACCGTCGACGACTTCATCGACGTCATCATGAAGGACCACCGGAAATACATCAACTGCCTGTACGTGTACAACAAGATTGACAGCGTCTCGATCGACTTTCTCGACTCGCTGGCGCGCGAGCCAAACACCGTCGTCATGAGCTGCGAGCTGGACCTCGGCGTGCAGGACGTCGTCGATCGCTGCTGGAAGGAGCTGCGCCTGATTCGCCTCTACACCAAGCGCAAGGGCATCGAACCCAACTTTGGCGAGGCCTTGATCGTGCGCAGCAACAGTTCCATCGAGGACGTGTGCGACCGCATTCACAGAAACATGAAGGACACCTTCAAGTATGCCCTCGTATGGGGCGCGAGCGCGCGGCACATTCCGCAGCGCGTGGGCTTGGGCCACATGGTCAGCGACGAGGATGTTGTGTATATTGTCAGCGGGTGGAAAGCATAGGCAGAAGCATCTCAATAAAAGAAATACTATGCATGGGATTGTGCGTATCAAGCGTGCTAATGCCATAGATGAGCGGCTGTAGCATTGTTCTCAATCTCATATAACGAAACAAAAGGAATGTATAAACCCATCTCCTGATAACCAAACCCAAGCTCGTAACGAAGCCTTTAATTCATGCATTACTTTCCAAACATGCGCACTTCTCGCCAAAGAGATAAACCAAAGACTCATAGAACGCCCTTGTCTAAAACAGCATCCAGACGCCGCCGCCTGCTGAAACGACCGCATCTTGGTTGTTGTAGCAACAATATCATATGGGCGGCGACTGAATTATAAAAGTCAAAGCAATGTAGTTTCGCGTTGCATCAAACTCAAGGAAAAATAACAGGCAAAAGGAACCAATAGAAGAACAATGCCGCAAAGGAAAGAAGAGCATTTTATATGTACACAGGATGGACGTGTGCCACCTCCTGGCCATGGTTCGCTTCGATGCTTGTAGTTTAGTCCATGGGGATGGACTTGCTGCCAAAGAGGTTCTCGCCGCTGAGCTTCTTAGCACTAGCTTGGGCAAAGAGCGACTTGGGCTTGGCCCTATTGCGCGAGGTGGTTAGCACTGCCGTTGAGGAAAGAAAAAGAAAGGCTACTGAAATAACCCGACGGCTACCACTGACTTGCTGACATGCTTGTTGCGTAGCGCGTTAATCTTGGCCGAGCAGGGGCTCATGATGTTGTCCGAAGGGGAGACGTATTGCTGAGTACTAGCCATCAGGTTCTTGTTAGTGGGCAGCCGAGGCAAGGCAGTAATCGACGGCGTAGGGGAGGGAGCGCAGGAAGAAGAGTCGGAAATCAACGATGGAAGGGGAGAAAGAGAAGAAGAAGAAGGTGAAGAAGAAGAAGCAGAAGAGGCAGAAAAAGAAGAAGGGCAAGAAGTAGAACAAGACGAGGCATCTGAACAAGTGGCAGTGTTTTTGGCGAGGACGGCCGTGGGACGAAAGAGGACAACGGGACGAGAGGCGGCGGCGGCGGCGGCGGCGGCGGCCGGGGTGGTTAATCTGCTCGAGGGCGCAGAGGCGGGCTTGCGCGCGACGTACGGTTCCTGGGCCATTTTGCTCTGAAATACTTGGCGATGGTAGTCCATGCTCTTGACATCCTTGGACTGGGCCGTCTGCTGCTGCTGCTGCTGCTCCATGGAGGCGTTGACGTCCTTGTTGCCGAGAACGTGAGACGACATGGCTATGGTGAGTAATGTCAAGGGAAGAGGCAAGAGAAAGAAGAGGGCGTGGAGATAGTCTCGGCGCAGAGCTCTTTGCGCAAAAGTGCTGCTGGTTGGTTGTTGAAGGAGGTGGGAAAAGTCCAGAGCGAGGGTAGGTAGGTGTAGGTAAAAGTAGGTAGGCACGGTTTGGGTTGGTACTGTAGGTAGTAGGTATGCGGGCTGTCCTTTTTACTTGTGTGGAGGTGGTGGTCCGGGTCCCGTTTTGCAAGTCGTCGTTGCCCGTCAAAACACTTTTGTTTTTCTTCTTCAAATGCCAAAGATTAACAAGTTCTCTCTTTCTTCTTTCTTTGAAACGTGAAAAGGAAATGCTTCTTGGTCAATGGCAAAATGAAGGGTCCAAACGGAAGAATGGGCGAGCTATGACACACTTTATATCCTGGTGTGTGTGTGTGTGTGTGTGTGGCAAAAGATCCAAAAACAACAATTTAAAAAAAAAAAAAAAAGTTTGGCGTATAGTTGAAAGTATCAGCCAAGGCGCATGTAGTGTCTCAATCGTGACAAGTCTGGACTTGGACCGACGAGCACAAGGCCGCAGGTGAAGAAAAAAAAGTGGTGGGCAAAAGTAAACTTGAAGCACAGTCGGCCGGGCAACGGCGGTAATGGGGTGCCTAGCCGGGAATGCTGCAAGTGGGCTTGGTGGTTGGTTGGTGACTGGCTGTGGTGCTACTTCGTACTTATTTACTCCGTAACTATTTATTAGTTTGTAGTTATGCGGTTCCAGTTTACCCTTGACGAGAGCCAAGATGACGGGATGAGCAGCATTTGGTCCCGTCTGAAGCTACATCATGCAGGAAACTTTGACTGGGCAGGAACCATTCAGTTGCTTTTGTTTAGGTGCCGAGATTAGGCTCTCTGCTGACGGGCTTGTATCCGAGGTACCATTGTTTGAAGTGTTAGTACTTCGTTGCACATCTTATAAGCCAGGTTCACGTCACCACTGACCAGGTACACTCCAATCTGCTTGCACGCTCATCATGCAAACAGAAAGTACCGACATATGACGGACCATGCTCATAGCCATGACTCACCAGCTTCACCCCAGAAACGGTACCCCCCCCCAAACTAAACTGCACATCCCAAAACCACATGTAATGCATGAACCAAACAAATGCTGCTACACAGGGCTCCGCAACAACATGCGACCGACCTGACAACAGACGACGTACAGCCAGTTGCTGTGTAAGCTATTTAGCGCCAATTCATGTATCAGGTACCATGCTGTAGTTTTTTCTCCCTTAATTAATATGCATTGATGATGAGATTGCATTGATTCAAATACTTTGTACATGTCAGGATTTGGTATGGTCTGCTGCTGAGTCGGGTGCAGATACACTTCACCTCACAGCCAAGTCTTATACTTGTAGAGCCCATTTCTTCATTCTTACAATTTCACAGCGTAGATGATTCTTTTTACATGGAGGCATGGCTTTACACAACACCCGCCTACAGCTTCGAGTGCTTAATCTGCGAGCCAATCTGCTTGTTCTGCACGCCGTACTGCTGCAGCAGCTCCTTCGACTTGTTCTGCTGCCACTTGATCTTGTCGGCCGCCTGCTTGCCGCGCTTGTTCTCGTTGCGGCCCATCTGCTGCAGATGCACCTCGTCGGGCCCGTCGGCGAAGCGCAGCGTGCGAATGTACGCCCACATGCCGGCCAGCGGCGTGTCCTGCGAGATGCCCGCGCCGCCAAACGACTGCACCGCGCGATCAATGACGGTCAGCGCCGTCTGCGGGATCAGCACCTTGGCCTGCGCAATTTCCGTCAGCGCCTTTTTCGGGCCGTGCTCGTCCATCTTGACAGCCGCGTTGAGGACAATGAGCCGCGCCGCGTCGATTTCGATGCGCGACTTGGCGATCCACTCGAGAATGACGCCGTGCTGGCTCAGAAACTTGCCAAAGGGCTTCTTGCGCTCGTCGTTGACGCGCATCAGCATCCAGTCTAGGGCAACCTCGGACTGTTGCATGGTTAGCCTGTGTGTTTCATTGCCGAGGTGACGACAAGCCAACTTACAGCACCGATGGAGCGCATGGCGTGGTGGATACGGCCGGGTCCCAGGCGGCCCTGGATAATCTCAAAGCCACGGCCCTCGCCGAGGACCACGTTGCTGACGGGCACCCGCACATTGGTAAACCTAATCTGGCCATGGCCATGCGGCGCGTCGTCGTAGCCGTAGACCTTGAGCATGCGCTCAATCTTGACGCCGGGTGTGCCCGCCGGCACGAGAACGACCGACTGTTGGCGGTACACGTCCTTGTTCTTGGCGTCCGTCTTGCCCATGACAATGTAGATCTTGCAGCGGGGGTCGCCCGCGCCGCTTGACCACCACTTGGAGCCGTTGAGCACGTATTCGTTGCCCTCGCGGCGAATGTCCATTTGGATATTGGTCGCGTCCGACGACGCAATATCGGGCTCCGTCATGAGAAACGCGGAGCGGATCTTGCCGGCCATGAGCGGAGCGAGCCACTCCTTCTTCTGCGCGTCGTTGCCGTACTTGGCGAGCACTTCCATATTGCCTGTGTCAGGGGCGGCACAGTTGCAGGCCTCGGAGGCGCTGCGCGAGCGGCCCAGCCACTCGGCCATGAGCCCGTACTCGAGGTTGGTCCAGCCGGGCGACTCCTTATAGTGGCCCTTGGGCAGGAACATGTTCCACAGGCCCAGCTTCTGCGCCTTTTCCTTGAGGTCTTCGATGACGGAGGGTTCGCTCTCCCATCGCGCGTCGCCTTCGCCAATCTGGGCTTCGAGAACAGCATCGGCGCTGTGGGCGGGCGGGTAGGCCAGAATTAGCGTGGAAAATGGAAGAGGTGGAGGATGCGTAGAGAGGGGAGGGAGGGCTTACGGGATGCACTCTTCTTCGACAAACTTGGCGACAACGTCAATCGTCTTCTTGGCCCGGTCGCTCACCAGGTGGGATACCTGGAGTGTGTCAGTCCATTTCAAGATTGGGGCCGGGGTACATGGAATGGAGGCCATACAATGGCGGGAATCTTGTGCGACATGATGAGACTGGTAACCGGTGACGAAAGAAAGGAATCGTTTTCGAGCATTCGGGTATATTGAGATGTGTATGTGACCTTGTTCTTTCCTTGTTCACTTGTCGAAAGAAGAAGATCAATAGCGCCCACGATGATAACACAGAGTATGGGTAGGGGGAGGACAAGTAAAAGGATGGAACGGGGTTTACTGGCGCGGAGGAGGGGAACCGGCGAGTTGAAATACGAGAACTAGCAGATGACGGTCTAGTTTCTGTGGAGGAGGAGTTGGACTAGATGATGATCCTTGGAGGTCGAAAAGAAGAAATTAATAAAGCAAGCAATGGAGACCTGTCACTGCTGATGAGCGGCGTGAGCGAAGGAAAAGATGAGAGAGGGGATGGACATGGTAGAGACAAGGAAAGCTAAGAACCGGAGTTTCGACACAAACGACCGATCGCAGCGGAGCCGAGGCTCTGGGGAAGCTGTGGCGCGACCTGATTAGCTAGCCTAGCGGAGGCGGCCCCAGCCTCGGCCGGGCAGTGGCCCCAGTGGGTGCCGTGCATTATTACAGAGGGGTAGCTTGCGAGCTGGCACTGTCAAGAGGAGCCCATGAAAAAGTCCGTAGCCGTCTTGACATTGACTGGTACCGATTATTCTATCTGTCTTTGTTCATCTGGTCTGTAGTGACAGCATAAATATGCCGGGCTTGTCTCCGCTGGCAATGGGCCCATTAGAGCTTGACTCCATGGACTTTTTACGGCCCCTCGGTTACGCGACAGCCACCTCGGTCCATGTACTGACTGCAATGCTCACATCTCGCCTCGATTGCCTTACTTGGCTCTAGTAGTTGAGTTATTGTCATGCAGTGGCCTGGTATTCACCGTTTGTTACGCTTCACATACAAAATCGGCCCACAAGTTGCACCATTCACAAGCACACCACAAGCGCATGCATGCCTCCACGCATCTTGCCTCAACCTTACATGAACCATCAACAATTGAATTCCGCAGGTAAAATCAGGTAAAATCAATACTCCCGTCTCGAGATATGCTACATAATAAAAAAGGAAGACGTGAAGAATCAAACCCGGCGACGAGGTATAACACCTTCTCCCCCTCCACTTGTCCAACAGACACCATCTCTTCTCCATCGGCCGTCTATTTCGCAATCCAACACATGAACAAGGCGACCCTTTCTAACGGGGAAAAAAACCAGCAGGCACACATATTAACAAGCACAGCCGTCGCGGTCGTTTTCAATGTGAATGTTGATTGGGTCGTCAAAGTCGCCGCTGAATTCTTCCGACTCTTCCTGTGCGAGGGCGTTGCGGGCAATGACTATTTCATGTCAGCATAGACTCTCTTCCCGTCACGATTGCCAAACTTCTCGGATAAGAGGGCCTACTTACCCTCGAAAGCCTGGTCGACATTGATGGCCTCCTTGGCACTCGTCTCAAAGTAGGGAATGTCGCCCTTGGATTGGCAAAAGGTCATGGCGCGCTTGTTGGAAATCTGCACATACACACAAGTCAGCAACACAGCTCTGTGCACGCGCTGCAGAGTTGCTACTCACCACTCGCTTGCTCTCGTCGACATCAATCTTGTTGCCAATGACAACCTGCATACCACAAATTAGCCTTCCATCCTCTCGCACGCAAGAGTCCGCCAGGGCCACCTACAAAAGGAAAATTGGGGGGGTCGCGGGGCGAGGCCTGGATCAGGAATTCGTCTCGCCAGCTGTCCAGAGCCTCAAAGCTCTTTGCGTTGTTGACGTCGTAGACGAGGACGCAGCAGTCGGCGCCGCGGTAGAAGGCGACGCCCAGCGACTGGAAGCGTTCTTGGCCGGCCGTATCCCACAGCTACCACACGTTAGCCCGGGTGCCCTCACATCCCGCCTTGCATCCCGCCTTGCTAGGAGCAGCATGACTGCCATCGTACCTGCATGGTGACTTGTCTATCGTCCACCAAAACCTCCTTCGTCGAAAAGTCGGCACCAATCGTGGCCTTGTAGCTGGCGCTAAACTCCTTGTCGACCTGTGGCACGTGGCCGCGTTAGCCTCATTCCCGCGGCCCTACTTTATCATCAGTGTTGAGCGTATATCCGTACATATTGTTTCATCAGACTAGTCTTGCCGACACCGCTATCGCCAAGGATGATAACCTAAACACGGGCAGTCAGTATTGCATTTTCGCCCAGCTCTCGGCCAAATTCGTCATCAGCCTCGTGTCGACGTCGTCGCACCTTGAGGAGCACCTTCTTGCGCGAAGACATCTTGGGTGGCTGTCAGGGTTTCTAGTCGCTTGGTGCGTTGTCAATGACGTGATGCGTTGCGAGGAGGAGAGCCCAGCCGGGAAGACGTTGTCGGTGAGCGGTCGCGTGGCTTGTACTCTTTTTCTCGAATCTGTTCGTCAGGGGGAAAAAGGGGGTTCGGTTGTCGATAGGTTCAGGGACACGAATCACACGCCTGCGAGGGGAAATTGTGCGTCGCAAAGCTGCAGGTGGTGATGAAGGACAATGATTAGGCAGAGGGACCCAGGTGGTTTAGTTTAGCAAATGGTCGCAGGATGACGGGTGGGTGCGGGTATGTGGGCAGGCTTCAGCGGCGCTAACAATATAATAAAACAGGACCTGGAACCGGATGCATCCATCAACCGTCAACTAAACGTACCTGCTTAAAAGGCTGGCGTAGGTCAAAATGCTGCTGGCTTGTCTCGTCACCACTGCACCAGGCACTCCACCAGCCACGTAAAAGCCACACGTGATGGTCCAAGCTCGCAGAAGCACGCCGAAACATGCTAAAGAGTGCTGTGCTATAGCGGGTTACGTCACAGCCTACAGTGGGTTGCGCCACAAGCTACAGCAGGCTGCGCTACTGATCTACACCCTTTATCCCAAGACGCCTCGCTGAATATCTCACCGTGGCTGCGTCTTCATCTTCCCACGTCCCAACTCCATGGACTCGGGCCAGGCCTCTCCCCCTCTGCGCTGGCCATGGCAGACAATGGCCTCATTGACAAAGTTCATGACCTGAGCGATCTCGAGCTTGCCGTCCTACTGTGCCTCATCAGCCGCGAGCACTGTCTGATAAGCACCCCAGCACGTGCGATTGACAGCTTGATGCTAGAGCTTCAACTGGTACGCCACTGCGAGATCTAATCCCATTGTTCTGTCCAATCACAGAAAGCAAACGATAAGTAGAAACTGACATTCTCAAAACAGATTGCCACCAAAACATTTGGCCTCGAATGGGCCGTCATTGACTGCTCCCCCTCCACCACCCTCGAGGACCTTGCCTCGTCCCTCCTCTCGACCTCTTCGCCGCCTCCCGACCACCATGGCACCTCCAAGCCTCCCGGCTCCTACTTCACCTCCCATGCACGAATCGGCACGACCCCGTCTACAGGCCCGGCAACCCTCGCGGCCACCCCCGGCGGCGGCACCGCCAACCCGCACATTGCCAACTTTGTCCTCGCCCGCAACCTCGACCGCGCGCCGCACGCCGTCCAGATCCAGGCCCTCGAGCTCCTGCGCACACGCCGCCTCTTCACCCGCACCACCGTGCAGGTCGCCCCCAAGCAGTTCGTCTTGATCCCCGTCCTCGAGGCCCCGAGCGGCGGCCGCGCGCGCGTCACGTCGCACCTCAACGACTTCCTGGCCATGGCGCACTGGCACGACCCCGAGCACGGCTTCGTCAACCTCGACGAGGAGCAGCAGCAAGACGACGCATCTCCAGACGACGACTCCGCCTCGACGGGGAGCATTATCAAGAGGGCGCGTGCGGAGCGGCCTTCGGCAGCTCCCGCTCTCATCTCCAAAGACGTAAGCTGCAGCGGCGCCCAGTCGGAAGTGACATGTGCTGACGAATAACTGCTACAGGATATCGTCTGTCTCCGGGAAGAGGGTCAAAAGGTCCAGGTCGACATTGACATTTTGCGGTACCAGATGAATATTGTCTCGTTTCTACGCATGCACCGCGCCGTCGATCAGGGCATCACACCCGCCGCTACCAAGCACTTTGGCCAGCTCATGCGTAACCTTGCGCCCCTGCACAGGCTCGACTTTGTCACGCCCGCGCTCGTCGGCCTCGCGGCTCGCAAGGTCTATCTACATCGCATCCGCATCACCGAGCCGCACAAAGAGAGGAGCATGCAATGGGGGAGCAGGCTCGAGGCGGTCGAGGCCCTCTTACAGGATATGGGCCCAGAAGAAGTCCTCGACGAGGTCATGACCATGGTGACAGCACCTGTATAATAAAAAACTTCAACAATAGTACATTGGAATTCGCAGTTGACAGGCCGAATGCTAGTCTTGATTGATATGTCTAAAGTAGCAACAGACGCAAATGCAATTTCAAGTAAAGTCCACCCTTTTCAAGAGCGATGATCCATTCAGCTGCCATTCCTCCAAACTTTCGTAGCGACGTCATTTTCTACATCTCAAGAACTTGACCATCCATCGCCGCTTTTTCAAGTGTCAAAAACGCCGAGCAATATAAAGAAACTGCATAAAACAGCACAAACAAACTCCCATGCAAAGTGAAAAATTATGCAATCTTAGTGACCTGGCATTTCCAGCCCGAGTTAGCCTCGAGCAGCGGCAAGCTGGCACCCAGGCACCATCCGAGCTCATTGCCGTTAATCTTCTTGGCAATCTTGATCTCGCGGTCGATGGGCATGTCATAGCCAGTGTGGAGCAGCGCGAGCATAAAGCTGAGGTCGAGGCAGTACTCCGGGCGGTCGCCGAGCTCCTCCATGGCCCTGGGGTTGCTCTCAAACGCACCCCAGCCCTTTTTACCCTGGCAGACGGCGTGCGTAAGGTCGTGCATCTCGCGGAGCGTAAAAGAGTCGGGCATGCCGAGCGGCTCCATGCGGTCATAGAAGAAGGAGAAGACAAGAATCTCCTGCTTGGCAAACGTCTTGGCTAGCGCGGGCTGGTGCACGCCGTTGAACGAGCAGGGGCCCAACTTGCACGCCGCGTCCTTGTTGAGCAGCTTCTCGGCGAGGCTGCGGCATTGCGCCGATGAAGGCTCGCTGGGGCCCTTGAAGGTGACCTCGTGCTGCTTCTTGTCGTCACCGAGCGTCACGTTAACCTGGCGCTCGAAGCCGGGGAGAATGCAGGGGTGGACAATGCTCTCGGACAGCCACGACTGGTCGGAGCCCTTGCTCTTGGCGAACTGCTCAATCAGAGCCTGGTGGATACCCTCGCGGGCAGCCATGAGACCAAAGTTGAGGTGCGAGTGCTGGTACAGCTCAAACTTGTGACCGCCGTAGTTGAGCTCGTACTTGTGGTCTCCCTCGGCAAGCTTCTCGGTGGCGGCACCATCGACGCTCTTGTAGACGGGCTCAAAGACAATCTGGGTAGAGCCACCGCCGAGATCGAAAATGGCGGCAGTTTCGCCCTTTTCCTCGGTGCCAATCTTGCCCAGGAGATAGTTGGTGGTGATCCAAGCGTAGACACCCTCGTCAGAGCCGTCCATGACAGCAACGCCGTTCTTCTCGGCGGAAACGACGGGGAAGGGGTAGTCAGTCTCAAGGTGGGTGCGGACCTGCTTCAAGATCGCGTCCGCTTTTTCGGTGCCGACACGGCGCAGACCAGCCGTGGCCTTGACGGCGACGGGGGTGCAGCCCTTGAGCTTCTCGGGGACGTGCTCCATGGCAACCTTCATGAGGGGGTCCAGGCTCTTGGCGGCAGCGACAGGGTCGTCCTTATATGCGCTGAGGCCGCCGACGCCCTTCTCGGTCATCTTGAATTCTTCGCTCTCGAGCTCGGGCATGGCACCGCAGTTGTTGAACTTGTAAACGTGGATGCGGGAGCCAGTGCTGCCGGCATCAATCATGAGGACATATTGCACGAGCGGCTTGTCCTTGCTGTACGATTTTGAGCACTTCGTGGTCGAGTAGGCGGAGTCGCTGGAGTCGTGGGTTCCGGCGCTGTCACTACCGGCCGCGGGAGCCTTGGTGGCATCGCTGCTCAAGGATGAGTCGGATCCGGCGGTGGGCTTGGCGGGCTCCTTGGACGAGTCCTGGTTCGGAGTGTTTACAACGGGCTTCTCGGCGGGTTTCTCAGCGGCGGGGGTGTTGACGCCAGTAGTCAAGCCAACGGGCTCGGGGTTAGGTTTCTGAGATGCTTGTTCTAGTCAGCAATGCGATACACCCCGTCGTGAAGGAGTTGACGGACCTGAAGGCTGAACAGTGACGCCAGACGGCGACAGCCAGTAAAACAGGCAGATGATGGCAAAGACGATGGCGGCCGTCTTGAAGTACCGCGTCTTTTGCGATTGGGACGCCCACGATTCCTTCATGTTGGCAAGAAAGCCCGTCTTCCGGGACTTGGGTTGGTAGCGACCGGGCTTCTCGTGGGGGTCGTCAGAGCGTTTGGCGGAGCTGAACTCTGGTGGTGTCAAGATGCCCTGCATCAGGCTTTTGGCACCTTGACTCGTGCGACGAGAAGTTATCTTGTTCAACGAGATGCGCACTCACAAAAGCGAGGCGCAAACAAGGCAAACAAGATGGTGTTGAAGAAAAGCGGCAGGTAACGAGCGAATAAAATACAAAACGAGTTGAAGGAGGAAGAAGCCAAGACTTACGAATAAGTCTTAGGCCAGGGATTGCAGAAGCCGGGACGTGGAAGTGTGCAAGGTCTTGACCAATGGGGCGGAGTGCAGGTACATGTACAGTTATCGCACTGTACATAGGCTATCAGTCGGGTCTAAACAGTGCTGTTACTGTGCGAATGAAGTGTCAGTCGCACTGGTAACTAAACGCCGCTAGGGGAAAAAAATTCAGGGGAAGATCCGCGCTCGATATTTATTTAGGGGGAACGTCGCTACAAGGTTAGTACCTGGTATTGCTGTGGGTCGGCATCAACAACTCCAAGCTGCCATCTACAGTGTTCCGCGTATGATTTGAATTCCAACGTTGAGGTTGTTCGGCCAAGATATCCCGATGCGGGATGTTTTGCCTTTACATCTCAAAAGATTCAAGCGAGCCTTTTTTGCGTCTGCTGATCGGCTGGAAGTAGGGGAATCCACCTCTTCTCCAAGATTGCCTCCCCACCAACAGATAGTTATCTCAACTGGGGATCGATTATGAGTCGGCTAAAAGTTGCAAAAACATTCGGCAGCACGGTGAAAGAATGTAACAGGCATGATGGGTAAGTTTGAGAACCATGCATGCACGTGATCATGATACCAATACGTCCTGCGTGTCGTGTTAGTACTCCCTAGGCTTGCACCACTAGAACGTACCTGCTCTAATAATAATCACAGCTTCCTGGCCCAGCCATGCCGCCTTCGTTTTTGAACAGTCCGCAAGCTTTGATCAGCGTTTTGGTCAAGATACTTGCGCAGTCCTAGTGCAAGCAACGATCACTTGCATAGAATACAAGTCGTAGCGAGTGGCGTCTGAAGACACCGAGTCAGAAAAATTGTGGTATTATCCCTCATCACAACCACCCAGTCTTCGCCCACCCCCTAAAATCTATTGATCCTCGCGCTTATATACAAAAGTGTTTGATTCATGGTATTTACAGATATCTCATCCACTCCTTTCCCTTTAATCCATTTCTGACCGGCTCCCACAAGTCAATCTCGACCCCTCTGGCACACCAGACTCAATGTAACGCAGCGAGCCCCTTTTGTGTGCCGAAACGTCATTCCATATCCGTGGGTATCTATGCTTCCCGTGTTAAGAAAAAAACCTTTCCTTCAGTCCAACATTGACAAGCCGCGAAAACCAAAAAGTATAAAAGGCGCCGATTTTCACCACAGCAATCCAAGCAAGCAAGAACATCAAGCGGCAGGAAGATTGACAGCCAACGTCGCGTATCAACAGGACGACTGGTTGCCACATTAGATGTAGTCACTCAGTGGAGTTCCCCCCCTGCTCGAGACTTCGCTATGTAGGCGTTCGTTTTGTGATCTAAACCACAGCATGCCTTCCTCCATCTCTTCTCGCAGCATTCTCAACTCCTTGACCAGATCCTTGGCGTCGCTCATGACGCGCTTGTGCCCGTTCGACACTGGTACATCGTCGTCCGGCTCCACCGACCCTGTGCTATCCTCGCTCGCCCGCTTCCTCTTGTTGCTGGCCGTGTCCTCAAAGACGGCCGGCGGACTTGCGCCGCTTTTGGTACTTGAGAACGGAGGCGGCGCCGATAAGCCGTTAACCGATGGCCGTCGGGAAGGCACACTGGTAATCGAGGAAGCTCTCTGCGACGGCCGGCTGTAGGTATTAAATCGGCGGTCGTGCATGAGGCTCTCCGGCACGGCAGTCCCGTCAGGGAGCTGGACGATGCCCATAGCTTTGAGTCGCCATCGCTCCGAGACTTTGCTACTTCGCGTGTTCTCCGGCCTCGATTCTTCACTAGAGGTAATCGAGGGCAGCGAGCGGCGAAAACGTCCTGCACCCGTACCAAGGAGCTCTTCTCGCAAGGCTCTGGTCTTGAAGCCCTCCTTCGACACGGAGCTTGATCGCGACCGCGATGGAGAAGACGTGCCGCTCTGAGACATGGGCAGATTGAAGTGGCGCCCAATGGCCGCAGCAGAGTCCCTGGATTTTCTAACATCCACAGTGGAGGACGGGGCTGGAGGTGGGATGTCGCGTTTTTTGGTTTGGCTTCGGCGAAGGCCCTCCATAAGGGCCTGCTCACGATTCGGTTGAGATACAGGCGCAATCTCGAGTTTCCGCTTCGTTGTGGCCACTGGCATGCGTGAAGCCTTTTGCTGAGCCCGGTAGAATTCCCTAAGCTGGTCGCGCCCACTGCGTCGCAGAAATTTGAGTCGCTTTTCTCTTGCCTGAGTCTTCCACCTGTAGAAGTACTTCACGGACAAGGAACGCTGCCGAAAGTCATCTGCGATAGCATTATTCCGCAATTCTTCCTCGCGTCTGCGTCTTTCCGCCTCTTTTTTCTGCCAGTCCAGAAAGATTGGCGTCAAGAGTCCATCCAAGAAATGCTGCTGAAAATCAGTCAATAGTCCATCGTCACCTTCCACAAACCACCGGGTAAAGTCCAATAATCTATCACGTTTGGGCTGTGGAGGAGGTGGCGGCTGCACAGGGGGGCTTGCAACAGGAGGTGCTATCCCAGGCGGGTTTGTGCTACCTAAAAATACTGGAGGATTTGATGGGGGTGTGAATGAGCGGAGTGCTGAGTTTGGCTTGCTCGGTGGTTCTGTCGCTTCTGGCTGTTTAGGCGGCCTTGTGAATGCAGATTGTGTGCTCGGAGTGGCTGGGACGGGCGAGCCTGGCGGGGTTGAACTCTTTGCTGCTTCAACTGGTTTTCCCGTTTGCGGTTGTGATGAGAAGCCGGAGAAAGCAGACGAAGCACTCTGCGGTTGCGTAGAAGAAACCATTGCCGCAGGCTCTTTCGACATCGGCTTGAAGCCAGCAAAGCCAGAGAAAACTTTCTGCGGCGTTGTAGAAGAGGTCGCAGACGAAAGCTCTGGCGTGGCCTGCTGGACGCCAATGGAGGGGAAAGTGATCTTTGCACTGCCGTCGTCTGTCGTCACTGGAACAGTTTGTTTGTCTTCAGCCTTAGAAGTAGAGTTCTCCTTCGCTGCCGCCGCACTAGACACGACCTCTGTCACAGGAGGCAAAGCTTTGGCAAATGGATTAGTGAGCTGGGTGCCTCCGAGGCCTGGTGCAGGAGTGGTTGTCTCAGCATGCTTGAAATGAAAGTTCGATGCTGAGCGTCGCGCAGTTACTTGAGGCTTTGCTTCTTGCGGAACGAAGCTTGGCGTGGCCTGAGTAGCTGCATCAGGTGCTGAGTTTCGTTAGCTTCTTGAAGGTTTACGAGGTCTGGTGGTGTCCAAACCTTTTGTCGAGGCGTCGATCGTCGTGGCCCCGTTCGCGGTTGATTGACCAAAACCACCGAAGGGATTTCTCGGGGGTGGGCAGGGCATACTCGACGGTGCCTTAGAAGATTCATCTTGCACAAAAAGACTACCTTCCTGGGCTAGTGAAGCTTCCTTGTGCCCAGAAGTAGCAGCATCTTGGAAAACGGTCTTGTGTATCACTTCGGGCAGAGTTCGGGACCCGCGCTTGTCCTCAACAAGAGACTGTGAGAATTGATGCTTCAGTCGGTGGTGCGGCAAAGTCGATAAGTTGTGAAGCACGGCACAGCTTAGGCTTTTGTCTGCCGGGTTCTGCTGGCTGGGCTGAAAAACAATCTTGTGGAGTTCAGCAAAATCGATAGCTTGCTGTACCGTGTCGAATTGTAGATGTTTGTTCAAGGCGGCTGCTGTTACATCGCGCGATGCTTCTCTTGGCCGCGAGAGACCTTTCTGCAAGCATTGTAGGATAGAGCGACGCAGCTGCGGGAAATGGCATTCAGCAAAACAGGCCATGGTGTATGACACGGATCTGTCTTTCACAATTCTAAAGTATACGTTGTGAGCACCACCCGCAGCGAGGGATGGTCCGTCTTGCAGCGGACCGTGAAAATTTGTCGTATCCTGAAGGGCCTCGACCAGCGAAGCCGCCGTCCTAATGATGTCAAACTCCCATAGGCTCGGTTGCACATTCTCGAGAATATTGGGATCGTTGGCGCGGAACAATAGATGATAGGCACGGAATTCGGCCTCATTTTCACAAGGGGAACCCTGTGCGTTACAGTCGTCGTAAATGTCGCGCAACGTCAGAAGGGCTTTGCCCAGCTGCTCCAGTTCCTGCTGCTCCACGAAGTCTTCCGGAGCTTTGCCACCTTCAGAAAGTAAGTGCAGAGCTGTCACGTGGAAGCGTGCGATATCTTCCAGCACAGAGGCTTGTACTTTCAACTCATCAGTGCTGAGGGCCGAGAAGAAGCTGAAATCTCGTCGAATCGCTCGTGTTCGGTCCCAGAGATAACCGTGTACCGTCGGCAAATTTTCGTCGTTACGCAACAAGTCATCCACGAGGTAATTGAGCGTTTTCCGTAGAGTCGGTACAGACAACACATCCATCGGTAAAGGTGCTTCTTGGCCGGCAGCAGATCGTGCCAGCTTCTTCACCATCCGTGTCGTGCTGGCAAATGTCGTTTGCGGGTCCTTCTCCGGCGTGGGGATATCGTGCTCTGTGATTCTTGTGATTTTTTCGTACTCCGGACACATATCTTCGCAGATGCCTTTAAAGTCAATTGCATCTGAGAGCTTCTTTCGTTTCGTAGGGTCGTCGATCAGTCCGGCGCGGGTGAGAGAAGCTCGGACTCTGCTTCTGTAGTCCTCATATTGTTCGCGGAATTTGGCCATTTGCGCCTTGTGTTCGGGATCACCAGGCTGCGAAGGCCATGCTGGCGGGGCGATGCCATCCTGACGCAGCTGTTCGTAAATCTTTTTCGCGTGGGGATCATTGGAGCTGGGTAGCATCCCGATTCCCTTTTGTGCACTCGAAAAGGGCGACGCAGGTGTTGATGACACGCGCGAATCGGGTATTGCGGAACTTATCGACTTTCCGCCAAATTGACCGAAAGAAGGCTGTGGTCCATTTGTTTGCTTCTCCCATACAGGCTTTGACGACTGTTTGCCGTGGTCGGCAGCTGTCGCTAACGGCGGGGGAGCAAAGGGGTTCGGCGCGCCATTCACATTGCTAGAACTCGTCGTAATCTGAGCAAATGGGTTGGGAGCATTTGGTTTCGCCCCAAATGCAGACGCGCCGCTGCCATCCTGGGAAAAGGGATTTGCCTTTGGCGCGAACGGGTTAGAGGTGGCTGGGGTCGAGCTCTGCGTCGACGTGTCAAAAGGCGAAAACATTTGACCGACGATGCAGCCGGCGTCGCATTCACCTACGCAGTCGCCTGCACATGGAGAGGAGATTCCAAAGGTCCTGTTATTGCATTCGCACGCGATGACTAGGCATTCAAGATGGTTGATCGTGGTAAATGGAGGCGCCAAAAGCTACCCACTAAAAACATCTAGAGTCAGCCCACTGATATATGAGCTCGGCCAGAATCTCACGTGACGCTCAACTTTGAGTTGTGGTACGTCGTACCTCAGGCGCAAACTGTTTGAGAAATCAATATATCGACTGAGTGCGTTACTAGTCCGGTCGTGAGTTAATCTACTGAGATTATTCTTTGTTTGTGCGGGTGGTGTGTGGTGTCGTAAGTAGTCATTTAAAGGCGTACATCTAGTTTACTGCCTTCCCTTTATTCGTGGAGGGCCTAACTCTCTGCGTATCTCCTCCAGCTGCTCCAGACCAGTCTGTGCCTTGGACTTCTTGGACGTTCTCTTGCCGGGCTTGCCGCCATAACTGCCAAGAAACTCGTCCATGATGCCGTCAAAGTCACCGCGAACCGGGCCTGTGACACTCGACGCTGTTGAAATGGCTGACACTGAGCCCATGTCGTCGAAGTCCTCATTGTACTTTTCTTCAATCTTGTCGAAACGCGCATCGAGGAAAGACAGCTGCTCTGTGCGCACTAGCGAAGAAGATGACATGGAAAACCCAGACGCAACGGTTAGCGCGCCCTTTCTCTTCTTTCTGCGGCCACCATTTGTGGTTGTGGTCCATGTGGACTGCAGCTCAGACTGAGAGGGTGCACCCGCAGCTTTGGGCGGACCGCCTGACTTTTGTTCCTTCTTGAACTTTTTGAAATCTTCCAGCCAGTCTTGTGAGGGGCCTTGCTCGGGCTCCTCTTGGACAGCTACTAGCTGTGGTACCTCGCCGTCCTTGTATTCCTTGTTGGGCTTCGCGGTATCATCAGACTCCCACCCCTCATCATCATCAAATTGGTTATCCTCAAACTCATGCTCGTCGATCTCGTATCCGTCATTGGCTAGTTCTTCGAAAATGCCGGCATCCTCCTCATCAATATAGGCGTCATCCTCCAGAGCCTCCAGCACTTCTCGCAATCTGGGATCCATATCTGGTTGGAATCCAGCAATGGCGTCTGGAACATCCTGCTGCTGATCGTATGTCATGCGCAGTAGGTCTTTTGACGGCAGCATATCCGGGTCTATGACTTCTTGTGCTTTATGCTCCAAGTCCATATTTTTCAAAGCATCCTCAAGAGACTGTGTCTGTTTGCCCTTGCCAGCGTTTCCCGTTGCCTTGGCCTCGACGAATACGACATTGCCACCCCCGGTATTTAGGTCGCGCAGATGTTGCATGTAATCGTACTCGGAATCGTCATAGTAGACACCGTAGTTGGCAGCCTCGCCCTCGTTGGCACGAATGTGTTGGGCATCGGAGCCGAGCTCAGAGGCCAGATCCCCAAGATTCTTTGACTTGCCTGCATTCTTGCTGCCTTCGGTTGGGTTCAGCACCATCGACGGCGCATTCTCGTCGTAGATGAGGGGATCATTTTGCGGGCGATGCACCAGGGTAAAGTGCTGGGCACTCTTCTTGTCACTAAACAATCGTTAAAGATGTGCGAGTATTCCAGATCTGCGCGCGCGACTCACATCCACTTTGCCTTGGGCATTTTGAGCTGGGTATATTTATTATGTAGCGTTGGAGAAGAACGACGCACCAAATCCAACAAGGTGACGGTCAAAATTTCCAGCTCGACTTACAGTGCTGTAGCTCGATAGCACTGTGTTGGCCCCGCGTAAAATTCTGCGAAGAACAGTACGAATAGTGAATTGACCCGCTATCGTAGAAAATTTGCCCCTCCACGACACGAATTATTCAGCCAGTCCACCACCGCCTTGCTCTTGACAAAAGCAACTTTCCCGGATACAGAGTCCGTCTTTTCGAAAGGTCTGTTCTCCTGTTGACGACTGGGTTTCCCTTTGAGAATACGTCATCTACTAGACGAACCGCCCAAGATGGTTTTGGCCAAGTCTAAGCAGAGTGTGGGGTTGGGCAATGCGTTGATGAACGATCGCTTCGGCAAGGGTAAGGGCGCCGACAGAAAAAAGGGCGCGGCCGTTGCACGAACGCACCACGCCACGGGCGAGCAGTATCTCGTCAATGAGAAGCAGGATGCCGCCTGGGTCAAGATGCGCTCCGTCACGGAGCAGAGCGCCATGGATGAGTTCCTGTCGACTGCCGAGCTGGCTGGCACCGACTTTACCGCCGAAAAAGTCAACAACGTCAAGATCATCCATACCGATCAGAAGAACCCATATCTCCTGTCCGCGACCGAAGAGCGCGCTGTCCTGGGCAAGCACAAGCAGCACAGGGATAGACTGACGGTTCCCCGACGACCAAAGTGGGACTCATCAACTACACCACAGCAGCTGGATCTCCAAGAGCGAAACTCATTCCTCGACTGGAGACGAGGCCTGGCCGAGCTACAAGAAAATAACGATCTCTTGATGACGCCGTTTGAGAGAAACTTGGAGGTTTGGAGACAATTATGGCGTGTTATCGAGCGGTCCGATCTTATTGTACAGATTGTCGACGCCCGTAATCCTCTGCTCTTTCGATCTGAGGATTTGGAGAATTACGTCAAGGATGTAGACTCCAAAAAGGAAAATTTGCTTCTCATTAACAAGGCCGATATGATGACACAGAAGCAGCGCCACGCTTGGGCCAAGCACTTGAAACAGGCGGGCATTGCTTTCAGATTCTTCTCTGCGTCTCTCGCCAAGGAGATGAACGAGGCTCGTGAAAGGGAAGAGGAGGAACAGGACAGCGATGAAGAGGCCGAGACCCAGAAGATTGCTGGCAAGCAGCGCGCAGCCATAGCCGAGACATCTGAAGAAGAACTCTCCAATGAGCCGGTTTCGGAGAGCGGCGCGGCTGCGGAAACTGACGACACGGAGATTCTGACTGTTGACCAGCTCGAGGAAATTTTCCTGCGTTACAAGCCGGCGGACGCTGGTCCGGACCACAAGCTGCAAGTCGGCCTCGTCGGCTACCCCAATGTCGGCAAATCCTCCACCATCAACGCCCTCATCGGCGCGACCAAGGTCTCCGTGTCATCCACGCCCGGCAAGACCAAGCACTTCCAGACAATACACCTCTCGGACCGTGCCATTCTGTGTGATTGTCCCGGTCTTGTGTTCCCCAATTTTGCGTCGACCAAGGCGGACTTGGTGTGCAACGGCGTGCTGCCCATCGACCAGCTGCGCGAGTTCACGGGCCCCGTCGGGCTTGTCACGAAGCGCGTGCCGCGCCGTTTTCTTGAGGCCGTTTACGGTATCACCATCAAGATTCGCCCCATCGACGAGGGCGGCACCGGCGTTGCCACCGCCGAGGAGCTGCTCCGCGCCTACGCCGCGGCCCGCGGCTTCAAGACGTCCGGCCTCGGCCAGCCCGACCAGTCCCGCGCCGCCCGCTACATCCTCAAGGACTATGTCAACGGCAAGCTGCTCTTCGTGTCCCCGCCGCCGGGCGTCGACGATGACGCCGCCTTCAACCGCGAACTCTACGACGAGATGCACCTGCCTGAGAAGCGCCGCGTCGCGCTCGCGTCCGCGCTCGACGGCCTCTCTATGACCGATGACGTACCCGATGACGCGGCGTCGACAGCGGCCGGCGCCTCCGACGTGGTGTCGCTTGCACCCGCGTCGGGACTCAAGACGCAAAAGCTCGACAAGGGCTTCTTCGCCCCCAAGAGCGTCAGCGGCCACCTCTCCCAGCCGTTCAACTACAAGTACACGGAGCAGGGTGCCCTCGAGTCGGGCAAGGCCCTGACGGGCCGCAAGGCGCGCACGGCGTACGCTCTGGAAAATGGGCTGGACCCCAAGGAGCTGGCCAAGGCGGGCAGTAAGAAGCATTTCAAGGGCGGCATGAGCAACGGCAAGGGCAAGAAGCAGCACCGCAGTCTCAACTTGGATGACGACTAGTCTTTTGACAACTTTTCCGTGAGAATTCTAGAAGAGAAACGCGTGATGAATTTTCTTTTTTACATGGTCATCGTTTGCTTTTTTTTTCTTTTTTTTTTGGGCGCATTTTAGGCATGCTGGGGCGTGAAATGGATGAGATGGCACATTTATAAGCATTTAGTTTATACTTTTAGGTCAATTTAAATATTTCATGATTCGACTCTTGTGGTTCTCGTCTGTCATGGCGCGTGTGTTTAGCACGAGCAGCCAAATCTATCAGATTAAAGATTATCCGTTGCAAATGCATGGCCGTACGCCAGGTATGATAACCCAGCCCTTCCATGATAATACCCAGAACAAGTAAAATGGTTTATACCGAGAAATCATTCCCATTAATTATACCTCCTCTGAAGCTGCACGTCGCTTCCTCCTTCTCCATCATTCCCATCAAGCCTCCCTTAGTAGGCAAAGACCATCAGACTAGGGTTCAGCACAAAAGGCACCAGCGCATGAAAGGACAAGTTGAGAGCCAGCGGCACAATGGCCGAAAAGTCGGTAATGGCCCAGTCCGGGGACGCAAAGACGCCGAGGTAAATCATGGCGCCGACCATGAGGGTGATGAAGACGTACATTGGCCAAAACGTCTTGAAGATGCGCGGCACCTCCTGGAAGAAGTTGGAGTCGACTTTTTCCTTGGACGTGGACCCCCACTGCATGTCGACGTGAAAGAGGTGCGCGAGCAGCGCGAGCGTGATGTGGTACGAGATGCCGCCAAAGAAGCACGTCATGAGCGGCATCCACTTGTAGTTTTCGACGAGGGCGCCGACGAGCCCGCGCTCGCCGGTGCGGTAGCGCAAGATGGCGAGGGCAATGGGGCCCGCGCCGTTGAATACGACAATGAGGGAGAGGAACACGTTCCACGACGTCAGGTACGCGGTGGCGAGGTCATTGCGGATCCAGCCGATGAGAAAGTAGTTGAGACAGGTGAGCAGGAGGGCGGAGCCGAGGGCAAAGTACGAGCACATGTACGACATGATGGAGATTTTGGACGACCACATAATGTTGGAGAAGAGGAACGTGTAGAAGAGGGGGGTAAAGGGCCCGCGGTAGATCCAGCGGTGGAGGGGGTGAAAGATCATCTCCGAGACACCGTAGGCGTACTTTTGCCAGCGCATGATTTCGTCGTAAATGGTCAGCGACACGCCCTCCTTGAACTCGTCGTTGTGGTACGAGGCGATGCGGATGACGCTGCCCTTCATCTGCAGACGCAGGGCAATGTCAAAGTCCTCGGACACGTGGCTCTCGGACCAGTAGGCCGTGTAGGCGCCGTCCTGTTCCGGGCGGCCGACGTCCTGGACAGCGCGCCAACGAAGAAAAGCATTGTGGCCAACAAAGGGCGCGACCTCGCCGGCGCCAATGGAGAAGCGGATGGAGGAGTAGACGAGATTGGTAAAGTAGGTGATGCCATTCTCAAAGTAGTCGCGGGTGACCTGCATGACGCCGGTCGAGTGCTGCACAATGGCGACCTCGGGAGAGAGGTACATCTCGGCGGCACCGTAAAGGAGACAGTCGATGGGCACACGGGTATCAGAGTCAACAAGAAGAATGATTTCGCCGACGCGAATGTCGCCCTCGGCCCAAGCGAGAGGCTCTTCGTCGAGGAGCTGTGCCAGAGCCATGTTGTACATCTCTTCTTCCTCTGCCTCGTCAATGAGATCCGAGCCCGTGTTGGCGACTCGGGTGTCCATCATCTCCTGCATGCGCCCCTCGACGCGCTGCGAAAAGTTGAGGGCAAAGTTCATGTTGGATGCCTTCTTAAACTTGCCCTTGCGGGCATAGCCCTCATCCCCGTTGTGGCGCGGGCGCGCGACCCAGCCAATGTTGTTGTTGTGGTAGTAGTCCTGGCGCTGGCGCACCTGCGCTTCGGAGAGGCCGGCACGCAGACCGTCGTCGTTGATAAAGATGGTAGCGGAGCCGCCGTGAGACTCGTAAAAGGAGACGGCCTGCTGTAGACTGCGAATAGTGGGGATAATGACCGACTCCATGCCCTCCTTATAAACGGGCATCTGAATAGTCACCTTGGGGAGCTCCATGCCATTGGCGTAGGCGCGGTCCAGGCTGGGCTTATGGCACGAAAAGAATCGCGAGTTGGTGGTGTTGCCACCAATGGGGCCGAGAATCTGGAAAAGGTCGGAAAAGACAATCTGGAAGAAGAAGATACTGACGCAGGCCAGTAGAGGAATGGGAAAGACTAGAGCCATGCGAGTGTAAGACCCGTCGAGTAGACACTCGCTGACTAGTCGACCAAGGTAGACGCCGACAAGCAGGACAATGGTGAGGGCCATGGCGAGACCGATGAATACAGCAGAGGTGCGCATTACAGGTCGCTTCAACGACTCCGGGCGCTCCATGGCTTTTTGCTTTTCGGCAGCAATGTCCTCGTCAGCCTCGTCAGGCGTCTCGGTGATGTTGGCAGTTTTTTCATTGATGCCATTGCTTGGCGTGTTATAGCCACTGGGAGTCATGACGGAGAGAACAGAAGGGCTACGGAAGGGCGAGGAGAGCACCGTGTTGGCCATTTTGCCAGAACCCCAAATCTAAATCAGTCAGGATAGCTTATCCAACGTGTTCAGGTCCAAGGTGCATACCATTGTAAGTAGTTTCTCTTCGAGGTGCGCCGCGTGGCCCAGGACATGCGAAATGTCGTCATGCCAGACGAGCAGCATGCGCTCCTGCTGGCAGATACAGGCATACTGATATTTCTTGACGGTGGTGGGATGTGCTTGGTTGAGAGAGTCTATGACCTGCAGCTGAGAGCCGTCTTTTAAGCGGAGCTCAGTCTGACCTTCGGTCAGGGTCATCATGATACCCTCGAGCAGACGGGGACGAATTGTGACTGCAACAGCTAGATTCATGCGGCTCACCGCGTCGTGGAGAACAGGGTGGACGGGCTCCGGGACAGAAAGATATTGTCCTCTAGCACGGCGAATCAGCACGCCGTGAATGTTGTTTGGGTCATGGGCCGCGTCGGGGTGAATCCAGCCGCTGACCATGATGCGGTTGTAGATGTATGTGGCCATCTGCGCAGGTCGTCAGTTTCTGCAACTCGAGTTTGATCTTTGAATTGATGGGCCTACTAACCGTTTGATAGCGAAAATCATCCGAGTACTGGGGCTGCGAGGGCGGCAACTGGCTCGTCCTTTGGCCATTATCATTGTGAGAGTTTGATGAGCGCACCGAAGCGCGTGAGGACTGTAGCTGCTGGCTGGGTTCAGCCAGAGTGTTGCCCTGAGTTGTCCATAGCCCCATGCTGTGCAAATCAAGGAAGGCTACGGCGCCTCCTTGCCGATGTTGAAGCTCGCAGGTGTATAGCGTTGCCCGAAATCGATTCTCTGTTGGCGTAAAACCGCGGTGCTCGGTATGAGGCAGGGCAACGCGCAAGCAGTGAGCGTGGGTTTCAGTCGCTACGTGAAGATGCGGCGGGTCTACGGATAGAAAAGGCTTTAAAAAAGCGACCAGAGAGAGAGCTTTATCAGAAAAACAAATGAAGCAAGATAAGAAAATCTGTAAAGGCACTGGGTAGAGAGCAAAGAGTGTGTGGTTCAGAATTGATGGCAGATGGAGCAAGGACTGGCAGCGCCCTGCTTTCTTGTGAGACTATGGTGCATGGAATCTGGCCAAGAGGGGCCCAAAAGCGACTGAACTGACTTGAGGCAACGCAAGAACTCCAGCATCATCAAAGACTGAGCGGAAGAGGCCTGCCACTTCAACCACGCTGGGCAAGCTGTCGGGGGTGTGCCGGCAGGGGGAGGGGTGTGCCGGGGATGCAGAAGCTTGTCTGTAACCGAAGGTACAAGTCAAGTACAAGCGCTCAAGTACAAGCGTCAACAAGGGTCATCCCAGGCTCGAATCCGTTTGATCGAGGTCTGTGTGGGCCACTGAAGAACGTGCTGAACCTGTAGGGACCACATGTAGCCAGAGCTGCGTGGTAGGATGACCTTTAATATGTCTAGATTTGGATTGAACCAGGAACACGGGCCCGGCTTAGCGTGGAGAGAACTGGCCAGTGAACAGGCCGACGGCCTGGTCTAGCAGGACAAGGATAAGCACGTTGCGCAATAGAAAAAATCCCGCGGACTGACATCAGCAACCTACAATGAGTATTGTAAATGGCTCCGCTGTCTGCACTCTGCGCTCCATCGTCCTAAAGCGCAAAGGTCGAGGACGAGGTGCCTCTGAAGCAAGCACCGTGGCAGGCAAAAGGTGGCTGCTGAAATGGTCATTGTCTTTCAAAAGACACAAAAGCGGAACAGGCGAGTGGAGTGGTGGACGTCGCTGCTGAGCGCGGACAAGTCAAACGCCACCAGACTGTATTTATTTGCGAGGCAGATCCGCTGCGCATTTTGACTTTTTTTTCTCCGTGTCCCAGTGGTTCATTGCCCCTGAGAAGCTCGGATGATAAAACAGGGAAAGAATAGACGCGAAATAAGTCGCAGTGCACCGTTACGGCAGACAAGAGATAAACATGGCTGCCCGTTGAGCTTCTCGTCCATGTCGTGTGAGCTTCGAGAAGAAAAAATCCGAGTCATGCATATCTCTGTTGAATCCGCGACGCCTCTTTTGCCTTGGGTATTTTGGTGGTGTGCAGGATCGGCGGCATCGGATGGCGTGGCTGAAGCTTGTCTTGGGCGTCGGCAGCACCTGCAGGAGCACGACCGTTGTTGTTATGTGTCCCTTGTGCGATGGCCCTGATATTTAAAAGCTGTGGCGGGATGACCGTTTTTCGAGGCAGCGCCACCGAAGCAAGGAATTCCAGTCACCCAGCGCTGGATACTTATTATTATTAGCCGTTCACTGATCAGATTACAGCGGTCATGGCGACCAGCCCAAAAAGCGTTTGCCCGTGGGAGTGAGCTGACACGGCAATCTGCGACGAGGCCTCGTGTTCGCCTGCGTTCCTGCCTTGCAAGACTAGACTCGAATCAGTTCGAAATCACAAATAATAATAAGCTGGCCTTGTTGAGTGCCCTCAACGGATGGCCAGCAAACGCTATAGCCTGCCGCATATTGAGCACTTTTCACCGCTCTCTTTCGCCTTGCTGCCATCATCTTCTGGCGTTCCTGTGAACATGAAGACGCTGAACTGTGGATGCTGATCTGCGTCGCTGGAATCACGCTGAAGAGCGGATGGATTTGTGAGGGTTATCCGTATTGCACTGATGGTCAAGTCGAGCCTCTGCCGTGGACCGTGGTGTGTGTGGATGCCAAGTTTTGGTTTGGCCTCCATTCGGCCTTGTTACTGACCGTAGGCTGAGAATCGCATAGTAGAAGCAAGTACCCACCGCATAAATATTCCTTGAACCATTATGTAAATACGTATCCTACAAATTTCGGACCCCAATCATCGCAGCTGATGATTGTTTCACCTTATTTTCCGATGTCGACAGACCAAGACAGATGGCCATCTACGAACTGATGATCAAATAGATAAGAACTCACCGAAAAAAAAAAAGAAAAGAAAAAGAAAAAGAAAAAGAAAAAGAAAAAAAGAAACACAATGCACCACAGCATCTACACCCCAACTAGTCCAGCCCGAATTGCCTCAGCCGATGCTTCCTGACGTTATCGCGACCGCTTGCCCACCGGCATATTGTCTTCAGCGGTCATGCCGCCTTTCTCATGAAGAGATTCTTGAGGCCGTAGCAGCTAATGGCTCAACTATGTGGCAACGCACAGCTCAGGAAGCGAACCGCAGAGAACAAGTGGTTTGGCCAGGCGTCGGGGCAATAGTAGTAAGCGGGTCATCGTTAGATCGCGACGGCAGCAGCCGTACTACAATGCCTCCAGTCTCCAGGTAATACCGAGCAGCATTATATGGGGAATTGGTGGCGATTTGCTCTGAATTACCTTGTGCCCACTATAAGAATGAGGTCTTTCTGACAGATTATGAGCGCAGGCCAACACGACGAGACTCCTAATCTGTCAACCCCTTGTCCGGCACTTGCACACCCCCCCCCCCTCCGGCCGCATGTATTAGCACAGCAGGACAGGGCGAAATGCATATTGAGCGCCAGGAAACGCCAGCTCTTTTTGGGCTATCAATAATCTAACGTTATTTATTACTGCAGGCTAATAAGCCCCAGCCCCGGGTTGCCTGAAAATAGCATCCATGCCAGCATGCTGCGTGCCACGGGGCAGCCTTACCCGGTTGTACTGCTGCACAAGCTGGTGCACAGCTTGCGTCAGCAATACAATCTACGGATTACTGCGCTGGCAATATTCATTCAGCTTCCTGTCCCCTGGTGCCACGGGCAAGTTGTCCGCCTCGTACCTTGATGCTGTGTATGCTGAGAAGGCTTCTCAGCCGGTCCAGACTTGGTTGGAGTCGCCAAGACGCTGTACAAAGGAGCGCGTCAGGCCCCATGGTCGGGCATTGTGCAAAAATTGCCGAATCAAACTTTTCGATAAGACGGAATTATTTGAATTACTTTCTTGCCACCTGACTAGTCTGGATGGTAACTCGCCTCGGTACAGATAAACAAGCATTTGAGTGTCTCGCTTCGGTCTCGGTGAGCTTGGTCTCGCCATCTCGCAGCCACCAAGAGACGGGGACACGTGGTACGGGAACACAAGGCCAGACAGGCATTGCTCACAGGAGGAGCACGCAATGCACATGTGCAAAAGAGTCGATTCTAGCCGAGTAATCTTCAGCCGCTATCGAGGTGCTGAAAAGCTGACGGGGGTGGCGTGCCAAGCACCCTCCTCTCGTGGTTGCACTGCACCAAAGAAGTCTGGACCTCTGATCAGTAATTATAATAGCAGAATCGGGCACGGAAACACAGGTTGATGATGGTTATTGTGTGGGAACCATCTACAGACTACACCCTAACTAGTGTGCGCCACCTGCATCGGGCCGCTGGTAAACCAGCTCAGCCCCCAAACAAGGTTGCTTGATCAACTACTGCATGCTTTTATTATGTACGGATTAGAGCAGTTATCTATCCGTAATCCGTACTCTGTACTATGTACTGGTTTGCACGTCGCATTATGCTGCCGCTTGCCGTGCGGGCTGCATGCTGCATGGCCACGGGTCCCGTCGACGACGTCGACGGAGCTACAGCAACGCGACGTTGCTGACAGCCAAGCTCTGCTCTGGAACGAAATTGCCGCAACTCTTGGGACACATTTCAGTCAAGTCATTTTCCAAGAGTTTCAATTCTTTGGTCGCGCCAGTCGTATTGTTGTCGAAATCTCGGCCCCCAAAATGTAATCGATGGCGATCAGCACAGCCACCCGGCTTGTCCGCGTATTATTCCACGGCACAAGTCCCAAAGAGGCAAGTTTGCGTAACTAGTTTGTTAATGAGCGAGAGCGCTAAATAGGGTGCAGCAACAAAGGTCCCACCAGATTCGTTGTCGCGGCCGACTCGTCCGTGTTCCTAGGCCGCTATCTAAATATGTATCATGAATGCTCTCGATAATAGCAGAAAGATGCGATGCTAGATGGAGAGGGAGATGACAAGGGGCTGATCAAGGTTTGTTTCTGATGGTGCACGTCGCATTTCATGCAAGCGACACGGCACTTGCAATTTCTGGTTCCTTTGTCCCGTACACTTGGGCCTGAGGGAACCGCTAGATCGACGCTAGTAATGAGCCGGGCTTGCTCACCTTGTGGATCAAAGTGTTGATCATTGTTACCGAGAGTCACGAGCCGGAGCTCGATGGCGCCAGTCTCGGCTCGGAAGTGGATGGCCGGTTCATGCAGCGGGCAAGTGTTGATTCCATCTTTGGTGGTAAATGTTTGATGGTTGCTTCCCAAGTCAAGATGATGTTGTTGCATGAAAATTAATTTCAAGTAAAAGGAAGTGTATGCAATCAAGTTGATGTTGTATGAAAGTAATCCAAGGAAAAGGAAACGTATGCATAATCAAGTTGATGTTGTATTGAAAAGTGATCCAAGCCAAAGGAAACCTACAGTGCCTCCAGGTAATACCGAGCAGCATTGTATGGGGGGTTGGTGGCGATTTGCTCTGAATTACCCTATACCCACTGTATGCACAACGAACCAAACTGACTCCCAAAGGATGCTTGTTTAACAAACAACTAAAAAAAAAGGAAAAAGGAAAAGAAGAAAAAGAAGAAGAAAAAGGAAAAAAAGGGAGAAAAAAAAAACAAGCAATAAAACCCGCATTTACAACTCCTGTTTGGCGCCACAGGCACCCAGCTGCCACATCTTGACGGAGCGCACCGTCATGCCGCGCTGGTCGCCCTCCCCCCACGTCGGCAGCCACTTGTCACGAGCGTCCCAAAACGACCAGCGCGCATTGGTCGCGCCATTGACCCAGGGCTTGTCGCCGACATTGTCGAGGAAGAAGCCGTTTGTGCCGCCGACGGCCACGTTGAGCACCAGGTAAAACGGCTGGTCAAACGGCGCGCTGCCCGTCGTCGAGCTGGACCCCTGCCACGGATTGTCGAGCAGCGTGTCGTTTTCCGACTTTTGCTGCGCAAAGCCGCCCTTTTCGTACAGCGGCGTCTTGCCGTCGAAGCCGATGAACAGAATCTGGTGAATCTTGGAGTCGACGTAAAAGTAAATATACCGCGGCGTCCACTGTATGCCAAACGTGTGCAGGCGGTCCGAGTACGCGCCGCGGCGCACCTTTTTCGCCATGGTCGTCTTCCAGTACGCGTCGCTCCTGGGCGTCGGCCCCCAGTGCAGCGTGCCGTAGTACCAGTCGCGCCCGCCCTCGCTGTACTCTGGCCCGTTGCCGCGCGACTCCATAATGTCAATCTCGCCCGAGCGCGGCCACGCGCCGTACGCGTCGCCCTCGGGCATCATCCAGATGGCCGGCCAGAGCCAGTCGCCCCGCGGCAGCCGCGCCACGACCTCGACCATGCCGTACCGGATGCTGCGCGTGCCCCGGGTGACGAGCCGCGCCGACCGGACCGGCGGCACAAAGAGTCCCTTTTCCGGGTCGGAGCGCAGCACGCACGCCGACGAGTTGAAGGCGCCGGTGCACGACTTGTCGGCGTCGAGGTTGAGCGTGTAGTTGGCGTACATTTGGTCCGCCGTGATGCTCGTCGTCTCCGTCGTGAGCGTCGGCACAATGTGCAAGCCCTCGCCGTCAATGTACGAGTTGCGCTCATCCGTCGTCGTCCAGTCAAAGGCGTGGTTGCCGAAGCCGTCGAGCTGCACCTCGTGCGACCAGACGCTCTTGTCGAGGGTTTGAAAGTCGTCTTGGTAAATGAGACAGTACTAGTTGACCCGGCAGAGTGTCAGCTTTTTTCGGGACTCGGGGAAATTTCTCTTCTCTTCTCTTCTTTTTTTTCCATCACTTTTATAGACGGGTGTACTTGCATCCTTTTGAACATATGGTTTGGACATGAAATAAACTACGACACCGGCGGCGGCAAAACCCAGCAGGAGCATGGTGCCGACAATGACATTGTTCCACCTCGTCTTCTTCATGTCCTTGTCCTCTAGCCACGGCTTGGCATAGTCCTCGCGCAGGCGGTAGCTCTTGAATCTGCGCTTCTGGGCCGGGACGGGCGTGCCCGCGCCGTGCACGACGCTGTTGTACGTGAACGGCGTCGATGTGCCGCCGGGCCTGCCGCCATCGGCCGAGTGTCGCGGCGAGCCCTGCCACGGCGTCGAGCTCAACGAGTCTGGCCGCCCGAGATGGATGCGCGAGCTCTGACGGCTGCCGCCCGGGCTGGAAAAAGGGTTTTGAGGCGTGCTCATGGCTTGCTTGCTTGCTCGCCGTTTCTCTTGTAAAGAGAGAGAGAGAGGGGGGGGGAGCGCGGGCAGATGTGGTTGAAGCTAAAAGAAAACAAGAAAAAAAAATACGAAATGAGTCCAACGGTCTAGATTTCAAGGTTGGAAGGGTTTAAAGGACAAGAACTAATGTTCAAGAGCCTGTGACGGAGCTCTGCAAAAGACAGCATGCAAGTGTGGATTGTATAACACAAAACAAGACACAGGCGAGATTCGTAGATTCCCCCCCCCCCCATAGTTAACTCTAGCCCGATAAGAAAAATCTCCCAAGGTGAAGAAAGTTTCAACCAAGTACCGAATAGAACTTGGGCAAAGGCAAGCTTCTCCGCATTGGTCTAGATAGCGCAAGAGAGGGTGTGTGTGTGTGTGTGTGTTACCGAAAAGCCTGCCCGCCTCATGTTCAGCCATGGCGGGCAAAAAGGGTGTACTCATTTACTATTCTTACACACGAGTCCGAGGCCTCTCAGCAGCCAATTTGGGGCCTTCTTTCCTCTGACCACAAGCGAAGGAGGAAGGGGGTCCCCCCATGCTGGTGTGCGTGTGCGTGCTGCTGCAAAGCTCGCTAATAAGTTTGGGCCCGTGTATTTAATTGAGGGCCACGAGAATGGAGCGATTTGGACCTGCACAGGGTTTGTTTGGCGGGGAGCCAGTTTATCCCGCTTTGCATCAATGGGTTGATGAATGGGGTCTCCGAATGAGGACCTTGTTTCCCCCGCTTCAACTTTAAATCATCTCCCCTCTCTCATCCTTTTCCTTCTCCTTCTTCTTCTTCTTCTTCTTCTTCTTCTTCTTGTACAGAGTCACTCGGAAGCGTTGAGTTCCGAATCGCCGACTGTGGGGGCCAAAGAGGCCACCCGGGGGCCGGCAGCCACCAACGCCGGTCGGCTTTCGCCTGATGAGGCGTTTTTTTTTTTTTTTTTTTTTTTTTTTTTTTTTTTTTTTTTTTTTTTTTTTTTTTTGCCTTATTTTTTATTTTCTCTCCTTCTGTTACTCAATTTATTTCCTGTTCAAGCACAACATCCTTGTCCTGGGGCCGTCCGTTCTTGGTGTGGAGTTGGGCTTTGTCTTGTGGGGCTTTGTGGTTTCAGCTACAACTTGCATAATAACTACATTCACTTGACACTTGTGCAAGTTGTTAAGTAACATAGTTGCAGGCCAAGGTCAAGGTGGAATTGCAAACTCGCTGGAAATGATTACTCGCTTCGACCATTATCGGAAAATTGATAAACAACCAGAGACGGAAGGGAAAAAAAATCCACTTTATGAGCTCTTGGCCACTGCTTCTCCCCGGTCAATCCGCCGCGTCTGTTTATGCGGCCATGCACCTCTAAATAGTTAGTATCCAGTCTCCTTGCAACGGTACCCATCATGTACCTGTTTCTCACTCTATTCCACATGTCCACACCCCCCCCACCACCTTTTGAAAGCTTCCCGCAAAAGATGGCGTCTTCTGTAGAACAATGCCCGAGCTCCATGATTCCCATTGTGGCTGTTTTTTTTGGCTTCATTGGTCGTTGTATCTCTCGGCCGTGAACCCGAGATATCCACTCGGCTGCATGTCCACTTTTGATTTTCAGCTTGCTAGGTCAACCAGACCAGAACCAGTTTGCTGGTAGACACTTTCTCGACGCAGACCAACGAGGAAAAATAAAAATAAAATACAATTAAATGACAAAAAATGACACTTCAAACTTTAATTTCATCACCGTCTCCTTTACACCTTGACAATCATCAGCTAGTTTTGCACAAAACCGCTCATCCGCCAGAGAGTCGGATCATCACCCATGCTGCATCTGATGCTTCGTTTCTTACAAGTGCCTCCGCTTGCAACTTCTCCGAATGGCTCAGTTCCGTAATAAACAAAGCTTCATCGTAGTATTGCCACCTCTTCTCCATCTCCCCGTGCAGTCAATCAGAGACAAGCTCACGAGCACGCTCATGATGTGATTAATAATAACGCAACTCATAAATGCAATACCATTTGATCAATATCAATACATTTCAGAAGAAAAAAAAGGCCATCAAAAAAGTCCACCAGGGAAACTTGTCCATCACGGTCCCTCGCCGGACAGATGCATCATTTCCCTCCACCAGCCCTATGATCTGACGACCATGCCGCAGCTCACCTTAACTCGCCAGGGTCTTACGAATGTCTCTGGTAAAAAAGTAAAATACACACAAAATAAACAACAAGAATTCTCCGTCACGGTGTATCTGCATCAATGCTTATTTACAGCAACCCTCGCCTCCACCATCCCGCATGTCCACACCTGGGGCTTGCTCCTGGTCCGTCCGAGAGCCAAGGCGCATGCAGAGCTTAACTAACATCATACCATTCAGCTTCTCCATGTAATTATTCTTTAATTGCCCTTGCCATCGCCTGCCTCCATGGTCTGTGCATCCCATCAAAAAAAGCGGCGAGCTGCCCATGTCCGCCCTTCCCGCACTGGCAGCGTGTCCACCGCGCAAGGACGTCATTGTTTCACAAGCCATCCCATATGCACTCTTGGGCTCGTACCATGCTTGGCATGCGTCTTTTCTATCAATACATACTGACGATACATGAGTTTGACCATCTTGGCGGAAATTATATCAGCCTCAGGGCTGACAGACCCGGATAATAAGCCTAGTACTCCGTCGGTGGTGCACAGCCTCTCGGATAGCTGGCTGCCTGCCTTCCGTGCCGTGTCTCAATATTCGTACCAGGGCCAGGTCGTAATTTTCGTGACACTCAACATTATTTGCTTGACGTATTTCTACAAGAAAAGGTCAAGTGAAAAGGGAAAAAAAAAGTCAAGCAACAGGCCCTAGTTATCGGCCAACCCTGCTCTATGCCACCGCTCAAAAGCCTCACAGCCCATGGACACACCAATGTTACAAGATATGCAGATATATTCCACCGTAGCTCAAGCTCCAAATAACCAAATAATGTCGTCATCTCGAGTAGATACAATAGGATGCTGCTCTTCATCGCTTCCTTTGCCACTAAATATAAAATCAAAAAAAAAAAAGCACTTACAATATGTACATGGTATATCAACACTCTCACTCGTCTTCACACTCATGCCGCGCCAGATCGTCGTCCATCCGTCGCCGCCTTTCTAAACAACCTCTTTGTGCCACCCACCTTACCCAACTCTCCGAAACGCTTCGCGTCCTCCACGGGCGTCGTCCCCCTCGCCGAGCGCTCCGGGCCAACACCCGACGCCACATTCGCCGCCATGCTCGACAGCGGCGGCCCCGGCGGGTTGCCCATCGGCGGCATCTTGCGCTCGCCGCTAGCGAGACGCACTTTTTCCTTGACGCTTTCTACCCATGCCTTGTTCTCGTCACTCATCGTAACCTTCTTGCCCGAGGGGCCGGCGAGACCCAGGAAAGGGCTGTCGTCCTCTGCCCAACTCAGGCGGGAGCCGGGACGCGATCGTGCAGAGCCTCCACCAGCATCGGATCCGGGCGTGTTCTCGACCGAAGAGTAGTGCAGTGTCGCTATAGGTGTCTTGGGGTGGAAGCGTGGGGCTTCGCTGCCAGACGCACCGATGCTGCGGCGGGTCTTGCGCACTTTGACCGGTGTACTCGGCGCGATGGTGACGGATGACACATCGTCAAGTCGTGAGCCGGGGCGGCTGCTCGGGCTGGAAGCTTGGGCCATGACGCTGCTGTTTGTGACGCGACCAACTTGCGGCAGATCACGCACCTCGACTTTAGTCTCCTCAGGCTTGCCGGAACGCCGACCGTGGTGGCTTGCATAGTCTTTGAGATATTCACTGAGATCGGCCCAACCACCACCGACACGAACCATGACACGCTCGCCATCTTGTCCAACGCAGCGGATAAAGAGCTTGATAGGCGCTTCACCCGTTGAGCGTGACAAATGGTACACTTTGATCTCTTGCTGCCCACGATGAGGACGTGGGGGACGAAAAGCCTTGGCAGGCGAGAGCGTGAACGAGGGCGTCGCGGCGCGCGAGCTCACTGCCGATCCGCTGCGGCGAAAGCGATCTTTGGAGGGCTTCTTCTTGAGGTGCGGCAGCTGTAAGTCGGGCGGATTGAGGTTGATATTAGGTGTGTCAGACTGGAGGCAGATTCTAGCTGGGATGCCCTCGATAATCTGACTAATTTGATCGCGCAGCTTTTCGTCACCAACGCTGTCTCTGTGAAGGGCAGACGTGGGGAGTGCATCGGGGAGCGAGTACGTATCCTCATAGTCGTCCATGAATGAGCTGTCGAGCGGGCTCTTGATACCCATGGAGTCGTCAAACTCGGGTAAGCCAGAGTTGACCAGGGGGCTATCGACGAGATGAACGACGGAATCGCGCATCTGGTGTTGCTCTGGCATGGGCGGCGACAGCGGCGGCGAACTAGGCGGGCTGTCGTCAAAATATTCTGCCCGGCGAACAGGACCTTTGAATGCGGTTGGTGATGCCGAGATTTCGGGCCCATCGCTCGACAAACCGTCAAAGTGGCTTCCGTAGAGCACCGTGTCGTCGGCAAGGTCGCTGATATCGGCCATGACGCTACTTCGTAGCTCAGGCAGGCAAAGTTCTTCTTCCTCTTCAACTTCTTCCTTGACAGGGCTCATAGTAGCCTGTGCAAGTTCATCTGAGATGCGTTTCTGCTTCGCCGGTGTCTCGGACTCGGCCAAGACTTCACTTGTCATGTTCGGCATGGGGTGATGCCCAAACACTGCGAGCGCCGACAGTGTCAAGCGGTTGTCCATGACTCGCTTTGGCGAGATGGTGTCACGCGAAGCCACTCTGTCTGCCAAATTGTCCTGGATATGCAGCATCGAGATTTCTGCCGACTGATGATCCGTGTACGCAGACTCATCCTGCAACTTGAGACGATCTTCATTTTGACTGTCCAGAATGTTGCGCAGCCACTCAATCTCTCTAATCTTGCGCTCAGCAACAGCCGCCCATTCGCCAAAATTTTGCTCGGTCATTTCCATTCGCTCCAGCCAGTGGTCGGGGAGCGTGTCTTCGAGGCCCTCGAGGCAGTCCAGCATGTAGTCAAGGGTGCGGCCAGGCTTGGCGACCTTGCGCATGATTGAGCGCTTCTGGGGACCAAATGTTTCTTTAGTGAGTACCGATTCCACGGGCTCTTCACCTTTGCCTCTCTCCAAACGAGCCTTTTCCTGGGCGAGCAATGAAACCTGCTCCCAGGCATCATCCATTATTCTCTCGGCATCCTCAATTGCGCCGAGAACAGGATTTATGTGTTGTAATACCGTGATGCGCATCGTCCATATTTGTAGTAAGCGTGTTAGTCGGGCAATGTTGGGGAGGGCCTGGACGACAATGGCGGTCACCACAGCAGAGAGATCGCCCATTCTATGGTATGACGGCGTAGCTGCATCGTAGTGGCCGCCCTCTGACACGGGCGTCGTTGAACGTGATATTGGCATGACGTGGATGGTCAAAATATGTTTTTTTATATCCTCCACCTCAAGCTGGTCCATGTCGTGATAAATCTCTTCTATGCGGCGGGCATAGTCGGCAACTTGGTTCTGGGGCAAGCTCCCCATGTAGACTTCTTCTTGGTGTCGCTGCGAGCTTGTGGAGCTTGTGGAAGAGCCAAATAGAGTGCGGCGCACCTGCTGCACATCTCGCTCAAAGCCAGCGGAGCCACCTTGGTCTGGCCATGTCCAGGCGCGCATCTCTGTGAGCCATTCATATATTCTCTGCGAGGCGAGAGCTGTACGCATGGCGAACTCGCGCTCGGCAGGGGAGGCGAGCGACATGCAAGCACGAATGGCGCCCGTCGGGGACTTGAGGGCTTCGACGGCTGTGGAAGGCGTAATATGTAAAAGTATGTCGTCGGAGCTAAGCTTTGATCGCGCCGGCGAGTGGCCAAGAGAATGTCTCTTGGGCTTGAAAAGCAACGGGCGGTCGTTGAACGTCGTCATTGTGTCGGATCTGTATGGTAATAATGCAAGCAATCGTTGAAAGAAATCGGCACTGTGTTCGAAATGGCCTCGGGCAGTCGAAAGTTGGTGTAAATGCGAAAAGCTGTCAAATCATGTCCGCTCACTCATGGGCCTGGAGAAGATGCAGTCGCTACTATGCAATCGTTGAAGCCAAATATGCACATAGTCAAGAAGCTGAAAGAAACGAGAAGCAGGGTTGAAACCGCAAATAAGAAGTCGCAATCCAGCCACTCGCAAAACAAAAGCAGTCTTTGCAGTAAAATAGCTTGTGCTCTAAGCGTGACGACGGGAGCTATTAGAGGTTGAGAAGCGCGCAATGGGCGTACGTCTGATCTTGTGGGTTAGGGAGCAGAGGGATCCAAAGGTATATCGGTCGACTTGATCGCTTAAACAGGCAAACGGGTGCAGGCTGTTGTTTTCGCCGACAACAGCTATCTGGGGCACAGAACAAGAAACTGAGCGCAGCAGTGCCTGAAGTTTCGCAGCAAAAAGTCAAAGCTTCCTGGCTTCGCCCACCTGTGCTTTTTTTTGGGGGGGGGGGGGGGCCTGAACGATGTCCACACCACCAACGAAGCAAGGGCGTGTTCGGGTGTCGTTAGGCAGAGATGACGGCGTCGCGGTGGGAGGGGCAGCCTCTGCGAAGCGAGCCCACGAAGAAAAAGTTGAACTGGTGTCGTGCGAGTTGAAATGTGATGCCGCGGAGGAGGTGGTCAAAAGAGTCGGCCCCAATGACGGATATGCACACCAGGGACAGCAAAGGCAGCTGTAAAGAAAGACCAAAAAAGCAATGGTATTGGCCAGCAGTAGGTTTCTTTTGCTGCCAAGTTAGCCCGAGACACAATTCCGCGCCAAAAGGGTACGGGGAAGAGCGGGCGGGGGGGGCCAGGCGCTTGCGTGATGTTTCCTTGGGTTTCAATCAGGTTCTTGCCTGATGGTCCGATCAAAGAAAGCGAGGAAGAGAAGAGTTGGTCTAAAAAGTTTTGTAGCTCGCTCGTTCGATTTTGGTGAGACGCGTCTCGCCACCCAGACTAAAAACTGGGAGAAGAAGACTTGGGCGACGGCGGCGGAGAAGCTGGACGCAGCAGGAAATCTTGGTGCGGGTAAAATTGTGCGGGTGGATTCAACGGGTTGCAAGTCAAAAGTCGAGCAAACAAGGACGGGCAAAGAAAACAACGACTGTATAACGATGACGAATAAGGAATAACGGGAAAAAAAAAACTCGAATGAATGAAGGACTGGTTTTGATGCAGAGAAACAAAAATTGGTAGGGGAATACGGGAGAGAAAGAGATGTGATGGCGGAGTGAAACAGACAGGGGACACGAGGCAGAAAATATTAATAAATGACAAAACTTATTAAATGACTGACTCTGTCTGGGCCGCCTACCAACAGGGCCGGTCTGGTCGTTGCAGGCCAGGCCTTTTTTCTTATCTTTGCTTTCCCCGCACAAACAAAAGTTACGCGTCAAATGATTTGAATACTAGCCCGACTTTTTATTTATTTCTTTCCTAATTCAATCATCAGCGTCTGCTGACCCAACAACAACCTATCTATTACTCCGTAACTATTTACAGCGGGGAGACTTGTCCGGTTGCACTGTCCAGGGGTCGGAGAGCAGCCGCTAACTACGCCATCTGTGGAGCGCGTTTATGCATGTCAACAATGCAGCGCGCCGTCAATAATTGAGATGGCAAGTCGTACCAGTGAAAAAAAAAAAAGGGGGTAGTCTCAAAAAGGATCATCAGTTTTCTGTAGCACAATGCACAACATGTTTATGAAGAAGATAAAGTGCAAAAGAAGGGCATGGAATAGCTAAAGTGGTTGCATTTGCGACAATCCATGCATGCCCCCTTTTCCCCCCGCCTCGTTCCCCCGCACCTTGAGTGCATTCCCACAGGAATTGTTCAATCCCTTAACTATTACCTTGATTGAGCTCCTCTCTCAAAATAGCCTTTTCATCCGCATTCCATGCAACTAAGATCTGGGGTGTCAATTTGGCTTTTCATGCAAGTGGCTTGATTGCACCACAGTTGAGACGATAGCTCGAGCGGATGCCTGCATGAATCAGACGAACAGACAGACGCAACAACCCCCTCCTGGCCTCTGCATTCTGCACACACACAAATACAAAAAGGAACAAGAACCGCTTTTTACGAGATTTCACCGTAGATGGCGCGAACTGGTGGGTGAGCTCAGGCCATTCCTTGATTCCCGTTCAGGCAGAGCAAATTGCCACGAGACGCCACGTCTCTGTGACCTGCACACGCACGTGCTTATATTGAAACTTGGATATACAAACAAAGGCCACGCATAATTCATGACTATTGTTTTCTAGCCATGGCTTGATTATAGTTGATACGGTTCAAGTTGCAGACCTGTTTCATTAGCACTTTGTTGCTTTTACCTAAATCCAAAAAGCATCGCTATATCGTTTATCTAGTCTCTCGCAACAGTTTGATTTCACCTGTTTCATTAGATGCACTTCTGTTCCTGACGCAGAAAAAAATAACGATAAAATTAAAATATAATAAAGAAATATCATAAATAACATAGATGCTGTTGGTGCTCCGTTACCGCACAGACCGTGAGAGGGCCTGGGCGAGTTGCCTGAAACTACCAGAACAAGCACATCAATCTTCAAGCAAAGTCATCATGCTCAACTCCTCACCTCCAAAAATAAAACGTCACTGTCACTCACCTACTTTACCACAGCCAACGAGTACTCGTAACCAAGTCTAGCGTCTTTGAAATTCTCTTCATTCCAGATTAAAATCTATTCTTACATTTTACGTCTCATCTTTTCATAACTTCATATCCACCCAAAAGTTTCCCTTTTATGAAACAACCAATATAAACAGAAACCTCCCAAGAAAAAAGCCGCGTGTAAGCCCAAGCCCAAATGAAGAAACTCCTTCCTCTGCCGGGGAATAAAACATGACAAAAACTCCCCACAATAAACGCCATCATGTAAAATCACACCCCCAGACAAAACATGCAAGCCCATCCAAGCACAGCACAATATACATGAAAAGCTCACGCAGAAGCCTCAATGCCCATCTTGACATCCTCCATCGACGTCGACCCCGTCGGGTTGTTGCTCGCAAAGACGCCATTCATCATGTCCTCGCCCGAAGCCGGCTTGCCAGCGTCGGTTGGAAACTGCAAAAACTGGTCCACGTCAAAGTCGGTGCCCGCCACCGCGTTCCAATCAAACTCGTCGTGGCCCTCCATAAAGTCCATGTCCATCGGGTCCGCCTCGGTCAGCAGCTCCTCCGACAGGCCGCTGGCGCTGGGCGTCAGGCCCGTCGCGTCAAAGTCGGTCTGCGGCGGCGAGTGGGACATTTCCAGCGCCGCGGCATTGATAGTGTTGGGAGGCAGCATGGCCGTCTTGCTAGAAAGCGCCTCCTGCAGGCTCGCCGTCGTCTGGGACTCGGGCGGCGGCGTGTGCACCGACAGGCCAAACGGCAGCCCGCTGGGCATCATGTCCCCGGCCGCGGCCTGATTGATCTGGCTCATTTGGTTGGCCAGCGATGTCGCTGCCGCGCTGCTGCCGTTGCTGCTGCTCCCAGCGTTGCCCGAGCCGACGCTAATGTCGGCCTTGCGCAGCGCCGCGTCGAGGAAACCCGTGGCGTAATCGGCGGCCGAGTAAATCTCCCGCAGCTTCTCCATGACACGCATACACTGACGGAAGCCGACCGTGGCCCGCTCGCGAGCTCCCTTGGACGAGCTCTTCATCTCCAGCAGGTGGATAATCATGGCCGGCAAGATGACCGTTACGCCTGTCGTGGGGAGGTACTTTTCTAGACGAAGGTCGTGCAGCTCGGTGACCATGCGGGTGATTTGCATGGCCGAATCGCGCACCTTGACGCGCGACATGTCCTGCACCTGGCGCGACGTCGTCGGCATCTGCGTGGGCGACGAGGGGAGGAACTGCGGGCGGTGAAGGGCCGAGATGGTGGTCTGGTGCACCATGTGCAGCAACGTGCGGTGGACGGTGACGGTGGAACGGCCGCCCTCGACGTCGGCCTCGTTGAGCGGGCGGTACCGACAGCACTCGGGCAGGCTGTCGGCCCACGCTCGCAGCTCGGCATCAATGGTGTCGACGGCGTCGACATTGTCAAACTTGTTGGGAAACAGCATCATGGTGCTGTTGGTTGTGTTCTCGGGCTTCATGTTGTCGCGGATCAGCACCGAGTACTGCGTCTTGAGCATGTGACTGATACCCAGGCAAAGCTTGGCCTTGTAGATGCACAAGGTCGCCAGCTCGCGCTGCATGGCCACATCGCGAATCACGACGCAGTCACGGGGGAGCAAATTGTTGTTGTCCGCCAGCGTCTGAATCTCAAAGTCGCTTTCCGTCAACATGGGCACGTCAAAGTCCTCATCTTTGATGCGGGTAGGTCGGCGCATGCCCAAGGCAATGAGCCTATCTCTCATGAAGCAGGACCACCATATGCGCTTCCAGAGCTTGCGCTTGCCGTCGGTCATGGAGTTGGCGCCGGGCTTGCGGTGCAGGCCGATGGTGTGGGCCAGCGAAATGGCCACGCCCATCCAGTGCCAAGTGTCTTTTTGGTCATCAGGCGTCTCATACCAATAGGTCATGAGCAAAAGAGACTGCACCAGGACCAGGCGGTCTGACTCGTAGTCGAAATCGTACAGCAGCTAGTTTCACATGTCAGTATTGGGTCTCCTTGTAGCAGCAAACGTGGATAAAAATGCGGAGAAGTGCAGTTTCAATCATTCATTGGCGGCTTGCCTACCCTTGTCTTTTGGAAAAAAGCTTTGCGAGCAGCCTTGCGGCTCGTATATCCGGCTTCGCGGAGTTGTTTCATATCCACCGAGGCGGTGGCCGCAAAGAGCACGGCGTGGTACAGCAGCAGGCTCATCTGGCCATTGAATCCGTTGCGGCTGTTGACGATGCTGAGAAAGGGGTGCAGGTCCATCAGCGGCATGAATGGATGAATGTACTCGACGTAGGCCTGCAGCAGGGCATTCTGGAGCGGAATGGCGGGCAGCGTTAAGGCGCCCTTCATCTGGAGGTAGCTCACATCCTCGGGGGTGATCTTGCTGGGCAGCGGGCGCAGGAACGGCGGGAGCTGGGGTGCGGCCTGGGGCGCGGCGTGGAAATGGAACTGGTCGAGCGGGCTGGCGAGGCTTGGCGTGGCCGGAGCGAGGCCCGCGTCACCAAAGAGGCGGTTGGGATTGACGGTGTTGCTGTCGCCGGCCCAGAAGCTGCTCGGGGTCGGGCTGGCCTGGCTGGGGTCGATCGAGGCTTGGCTCAGTAGGTCTGGGCGAAATCCGGAGCGTTGGTCTAAGATTGGCGCGTGTCAGTCTCTGATTGAATCTCCCGGTCAGGGATTGGGCGTTGGGGTGAATTGGCAATGGGACTGCGACGGCAGACTGAATCAAGCTAGCGACTTTGACATGTGAAAATGTCGAGCATTGATGCATCTTGGCTCTCGTGACTTGAAAAGTGGGGATGATGCGAAGTGGCGCAGGGGGGGGGGCCAGAGACGGGTGCCCATGGGGGTGGGGGGATCATGATGCGGGATGAGTTTTGGCAGGCTGAAATATTGAACAAAAAAATTCAAGGTTAAAAACAATCAGGGGGGCGGGGGGAATGCGGCCTGGAAATTTTCTCGCCCATTGGATGCGACGAGTTTTCGTGTTTGGCAATGCAGGTAAATGCGCCAACCCACAACACGGGGTGGTGTAGCGACGTAATCGGGGGAAAAACGCAGAAAAAAGCAGTGCCAAGCGCCAACAAACGAGGAAAAGCAGATCAAACTTACAAATGAGATGGGGAATATGCGAGTCCACCATGCAGTTGGGGAAGGGACCGGGCAGCTGGCTGTCGATGCCCGTGCTGGCCGTCGTGGCCGAAAACGCAGACGCTGTACTCTGGCGTCGCGGGTCATTCGAAGCCACGGGCGCGACCGTGATGCTGTCGACCGCATTTGCGTAGCCATTGCTGACGCCTGGCGACGCCCTGTCGTTGGCGTTGGCGTTGCTGTTGCTGTTGCTGTTGGCGTTGGTGGTGGCTGTCGTCTTGCAGCGGATTTGAGCCTCGGCTTGGCTGTTTGGGCCCACGGCATTTGCCGTCAAGGTGCTCTTCCTGTGAAGAAGAAAATCTGGGTCAGTGGATCGGAGCATGGGACAAGTTCTTTTTTAAAAAAAAAAAAAAAAAAATCTGTGCGGCTGTATGAGTGAGGTGAGCCCGGCCCCCCGGACCCCGGAGGGGCGCCCCGCTTCGGAGGCCGTAAGGTACTAGTAAGTGTCTAGTAACGCGCAGGGTAATAAAGAGGGTAAGAAAAAAAAAAAGGATTGTGTGGACGGGGGGGGAAAAAGGTTGGGGAAGTCTTGCCCACCCACGCCAACACATGTTGCTAGCGTAAACGATTCGAGTGTTTTGCAGAGATGCGGCGCCATCCTCGAGTCTCTCCGGGCCTCCGTTGGCCCCGTAAAACCACAAAGGTAAGAAAGGGAGGCTAGGCAGCCGCACAATGCGGTAGCCTTTCCCTTGTCTGCTCTCGGTTTTTTTCACGTGGAAACGCGTGGCCATTGGGGTAAGGGGATAAGTCGTGCAAGGATCGGAATTGGGGTAACAAGGGCAAAGCGGAATACTTACTTGCGCCGACGGCTCTCTTGGACGATGCACTGCATAACAAGTATTAGTATTTTGTTGACTGTTGTGAATTTTTTTTTTTTTTTTTTTT
>JAAHCF010000298.1:0-43849 GCA_038367545.1 Beauveria asiatica | reverse complement strand
AAAATCTATACTAATACTAATTAATTTAGTAATTAATTAGTAAATACTAAAAATACTAAAAATACTAATTTAGTAACTAAATTAGTACGTACTAATTTCTAACCCTGCTTGTGGTGATGTTAGTCGTCAACCTAAATAGAGTCATTACTCATTACAGATTACCCCGGGGGCTCCAGTTCAGCTAACTAAAAAAAGTCAATGTAAATCTCGCTTCACTGATCAGCCCGGGCGAGATTTGAACATCGAGTCTTGCGCTCTGACCCTCTCCTGTCACTCCCTTGAGACCAGTTGGCAGCTGCCGACGACGGCTTCCCGATGCACCAAATTTGTCTAGTTTCAGAGCGCCACCTCTTTCTCTGCTCCGCGCTCTTCACCCAAGTTGGACTAACTTGACAAATACAGGTAGATTTTTGCAAATTTTTAGAATTCAACGGCGGGCTAGCTAGCCCAGTACTGCCCGCCACAAGCAGTAATGGCGAGTCTGTGCGTCGTGGGGTGACGGCCAAAGAGGAAACGCTCACAGTATGTACATAGCCTGACAGATACAACCCCAGAGATCAGACAGATGCCGTGATTGATGTTAATAAAGGGGGAGAGCCAGGCCGTAGTAACCTAGTAAATCATGTGTAATAAAGTTCAAATCAAGTATCTCGTCTCGTCTCAAATATACTCGATTCCTCTCAGATCTGATCAGAGCACAACTCTAATCCGTACTGCTAAAGACCTAAAGACCTAAAGACCAAAGTGTGCCCATCAACACCGTCTCTACACTCTCGGGTTGACTACTTGGACCCGGGTCAGGCAAGATGAAGATTCTGTTCTTCTGTACTGCTTTCAATTCGTTATCGCAGCGGGCGTACCTGGCGCTCTCGGAACAGCACTACGTGACCATCGAGTACGCCTTGTCGGAGGAGCTCATGATTGAGGCTGCCGAGCTTGTCAAGCCCCATCTCATCATCTGCCCGTTTCTAACGACATTCGTACCCGCGCAAGTATACAACAACTACCTCACCCTCATCGTCCACCCTGGGCCGCCGGGCGATGCTGGCCCAAGTGCTTTGGACTGGCTTCTGATGGGCGACGATGGAACGGAGCCGGATAGCAAGAAACTCGTCCAACGCAAGTCATTGAGCGAACAAGGGCGCCCTTACTGGGGCGTCACCGTTCTGCAAGCCACGGCCGACTTTGACATGGGCCCAGTATGGGCGTTTGAGCAGTTTGCCGTCGACATTGACCAGCCGCACATTACGAAATCAAGTCTCTACAGAGGACCAGTCACCCGCGCCGCCATCACCGCTGTCCTGAAAGCAGTAGACCGCATCACCATTGCCGCCGATGCAAGAAACGCCACCGCTCGCAGATCCGCCTCGACGCCGCCGGCCAGTATCAGCACCGAAAAGGGCACCACCGGGCGCTCCTCGAACAAGGTCGCCGTGGACCCGAGCCTCGTCGCCAACGCCGTCTTTTCCCAGCTCTCCGTCACCACCGGCCAGTCCTTTCAGGGCGGCAAGACGCTGCACCGACCGCTCCTGCGCGCCGCCGACCGCGACTTTGACCCGAGAGTCCACGACGCCGTCGAAATCTCCCGCCGGATACGATGCGCCGACTCGCAGCCCGGCTGCCTCAGCAGCCTGTTCGGGCCCAAGCTGTACCTGTACGGCGGCGTCGTGGACAGCGGCAAGCAGGCCGCCGGGTGTGCGCCCGGATCCGTCATTGCGAGCCGCGACGACGCCGTCTGCATCGCCACGTGCGACGGCAAGGGCGTCTGGATCACGCACGTCCGCCGCGTCAAGGCCAAGACGGACGCGTCGCTGTGGCCCAAGGTGCCGGCCGTGCAGGGCCTCGCGGAGCTCTCGGAGCACAGCATGGGATACCACAACCTGCAGCGCGTGATGTCGATGCGCGGCCGGCAGCGGTCCAAGGAGGAGGAGGAGGAAGACAAGGACAAGGAGTGGTCTAGGGCGACGATCAGCACGCTGCAGGATATCTGGATCGATTTCGAGCCGGCTTCTGACAAGTACGGCAACATTGCATACCTCTTTTTCGATTTCTACAACGGAGCCATGAGCACAAAGCAATGCCGACGGTTACTCAAGGCCCTGCAATACCTTCTTTCGGTGGCTGATGAAAAGTCTGTCCGTGCTCTTGTGTTGATGGGAGGCTCGTATTTTAGCAACGGTATTCATCTCAACGTCATTGAATCTGCCGCGGACCCAGCACTCGAGTCATGGTTCAACATCAACGCCATCGACGACCTCGTATACACTATCCTGCACGACTTCCCCGGCCGCGAGATCAAGACGATTGCCGCCATCAGAGGAAACGCCGCCGCTGGCGGGGTTGCACTGGCCACCGCCTGCGATTTCGTTCTCGCTGGTGAGGACGTAGTCTTGAACCCGGCCTACCGTGCCATGGGTCTTTACGGCTCCGAGTTTCACAGCGTCACCTACAATGCCCGCTGCCGCGGCCATCACGGCAAGCGAATCCTGCGCGACATGGTGCCCCTCAGCGCCAGCGCCGCCGGCCACTTGGGGCTCGTCGACTACGTCCTGCCGGGCTGGGGCGCGAGCCTGGATTCCGCCGTCAAGGCGCAGGTCAAGGTCCTCATTCACACCTCCGTCCTTGTCGTCGTCGGCGGCGGCAGTGGTGGCGGTGGTGGCGGCAGTCTCGAAGCGTCGTCGTCGTCGTCGTCCAGCGGGGTGGTGCGCCCAGACTCGACGGCCGAGTGGAAGCGCGGCCTGGACCTGTCGAGCGGCGCGCTGGCGCGCATCCGCGCCGAGGAGCTCGCCGAGATGGCCAAGGACTTTTGGAGCCCCCGCGCGCGGCGCTACCATCCGCGGCGCCACGACTTTGTGCGCAAGGCCAGGGCGGCCGCCACGCCCCGGCGGTTTGCCCTGCACCGCAGGTCGGACGGCCTCGTGGACGAGGAGGACGACGACCGCTTCGACTCTGTCGAGTGGTTCGCAGTCAAGGAGAGCATCATGATGGCGCAGCAGCAGCAGCAGCAGCAGCAGCAGCGTCTCGAGGAGCTGGCGATTCCCAAACAGCCGGAAAAGGTGTATCCCCGCAGCGGAAAGGCGCCGTCGGCCAGCAGCCGCACGACGGATGGTTTGAATTGGGGCGGCAAGGAAGCCCTAGCCAGGGCAAAGACGCGAGGGACCATCTTTTGCTGTTATTATGATCCAGACGAAAAAGGCGCCATGGAAGTGTAAATCAGCGCCGTCAAAGAGCGCTTCTATTCTATTTATTGCCAAGGTGGGATTTCAATTTAGCACATGAGCTGGCGCAGGGGGTTATCAGGACATTTGTTTTGCGAGCCATCATCGTCCTCTTCTTAGAGTGATACATTTACCTAATTTTTATATCCAAAAGCGAAGAGACAGTATTCAGAGATAGTCTCCTACTTCTTCTGCCATGTCCCGTCTTGCAACGTCTTTGCAATGTTCACCGCAACATTTTCCATCCCGGACAATGTCGTTCCCTGGCGCAGTTCCTGAGTCGGGCCTGGATCATTCCACACCGACACCGTTCTGGTATATGCGACCCCGACTTCCAGAACGGTGCCGCCAGCGTGGTCCTCCGACTCGACCAGCGACAGCATGGCCTCGGCCACCTCTTGCGGGGGGATTAGCGCGTCCTTGTCAGCGTCGACAATGTCCTCCGGATGCTCGTTGATCATGGGCGTGCTCACAGCGCCCGGCGCCACCGCGCTCACGCGGATGCCCGCCACGGCGTCCAGGTGCGCCAGGGACCGCGTGAAGCCAACCACGCCATACTTGGCCGCCGCGTACAGCGGGCAGTGGAAGACGGGCGTGTAGCCGGCAATGGACGCAACGTTGACCACGCGCTTGGGGGACTCGGGCGTCTGCTGGGCCGCATTCTCGGGCTTCAGCCAGTGCTGGAGGGCCAGCTGCGTCGCGCGGATGGGGTGCGTGAGGTTAATGTCCAGCGCCGTATAATGGTTGGCGTCGACAAAGTCGCGGCTCGTGTCGGAGCCGGGCGGGTGCCAAAAGTTGGACGTCGGGGGCTCAAAGACGCCCGCGCCGGGGCACACGACTTCAAAGCTGCCAAACTCGGAGACGGCCCTGTCAAGCATGTTGCGCAGATCCTCCCACGCGCTAACGTCCGTCTTGACAAAGACGGCGCGCGGGGCTCCGTCGGAGCTGCTGCTATATTCGCTCAGTAGAGCCTCAGACTCGGGTCGCAGTTTAATGTCGGCAACTACGACATTGCAGCCTTTTGCGAGGAGGAGTTTCGCAAAAGCAAGATTGATGCCTAACAAGGTCATGTTAGCCGACGCTCGCACGAGGGCTTTTCGGAGGGCAGTCTTTGCTTGCCTGAGCCTGCGCCGGTAATGACGGCAGTCTTGCCCTTGACAGAAAATGGAGCCATATTTTATCTATACCAAACCCAAATGATGCCGAATAATGTATTGATCGCGTATAGGAATCAAGTTGTATCCAGAGTTATATCAGCCGTAAACAATAGTGTGTGGATGAAGACAAGCCGTCGTGTCGAAACTCGGTTCAATACACATATATATACGTAGTCGACGCCAAGTAAATTACGGATTACCAGTCGTCTGATCCACAGCGAGGCTGCACATCTATTTCCATGTCGTTTGAGGCCTAACCCCTCCTCATCCGTTAGCGCACTGAATGGGCACGGACTTTTCCTTTGGGAAACTCCGAAACAGAATCTCATGGTCCGATGCCGTTTGCATATACATTGTACATGCGTAGCAGTGGAACCATAAATGACATGTATTGAACTCGTGCGTTTCACCGCAGTATTATGGGGAGCCGCGGTCCAACGCTGCATGGCCATAGTATATAGGCAATAATATACATAGAAGAGGCCCGACAGGTCATCATGTACATCGGAAAGGTCTTTTCAGCGCCTCCACGTATACGTCCAAGAATTTGCCACAGCTGTCTCGGAAGAGACGCTGTCCAGAGAACCGGCGCTGTCTGCGGCGGCCAATTGCTTTCAGCTCCGCCAGGCAACGCCATCTTGGTTCAGCTGCGCGTCGCGAATGGCCTCATCATCGTTGCACGGCGTAGCTGAACCCACGAGCCAAGCAAGCGAAATTAATCGAAAAACGTAAAATATCCGAAATATTGCGGCGTCTTCATCGTAAGATGCCGTCGCTCTCGCCCGGAAGTCGTTCCACGCGCTTCTGCTCCCAGTTGTCCAAGTCTTTGCCGCCTGCCAACCTCTGTTCGCAAATGGTTAGCCTCGAAAATTTCTGAATCTGCTTGTTGCCGACCCCCACGTACATAGTATTCCTCGCGCATGTCCACCTTGCGCGCCGAGCGCCGCACGTTGAGCTCCTCGTCGCGCGTCATCTGGCGCACGCGGCGGTCGTGCCGCTCGTAGCGAATCGCCGTCGCCGGCGTCAGGACAAAGGAGCCGGCGACAATGACGGCCAGGAACGGCAGGCCAAACATGAGGAACGGGTGCCTGCTCATGACGGCGCGGTACTTGGCGCCCATGGCGCTGGCCTCGCCGGTCGACCGGAACTTTTTGCTCTGAAAGGTCGGCATTGTCCGTACGTGGTGGGATAAGGGCTGGCCAAGGACAATTCATAGGATTTATACTTGTCGGGGCATCGATTCGGGGGACTGGCCGTCGACGTGGCGCAAGCAGTGCAACAGAGAGAATCAGGCAATCCGAAAAATTATGGTAATGATAACTAACTACATGTGGAGCCAGCTACGAGACCTTGCTATGTGTACGGATTACATAGCATCAATAGTCACAGCACAATATGGATATTTAGTTACTTTGTACATCCGCGCCTATGCTGTATTGCATCATCTTTTGTAAATGTATTAAAACAACCAGAAACCAATACACTGATAGTATGTATTTACAGTGGCTTGCAAAGTGACGTCGCTAAATAAACATGCCCTTAGTCGCTTTCTCAGCTATGCAAAAACCCCAACAGAATGAATATGATGTCAGCTTCCAACCCAGCTTGCCGCATCCTCGTCCTCAATTCCCTAGTCGTAACAAAAGTAGTAAGATAAGAAATAATTCGAGCTCATCATAAGTCCCGCGCCCGCGCAAAGTGCGAATTCCATGCCGACTTCCGAATGCAAGCTCAGCATTTAAATGAAGCTTGATGCCAGTACAAAAACAACAAGAGAATATACCCGCTAAAGTTGTACAGAGGAAATGTATCGTGGGAGACGGCCACGACCGTTGCAACGTGCAATTTGATTACTGTGCTGTTGCAGGAGCACATTTCGCGTTTCCCAGCTCAAAGGCCGTTGCGCCTTTTGTCTATCTCTCGAGTCGCGGCGGAGGTGATTGCCATCCGTTGATCACTGCCATCATGCCCATACCGATCAAGACAACGCCCAGCATCGACGCATATGGTAATCCGCTGTAGAGTCTGTCATCTTGCAGCGAACCCCGTCTATGTGCGTTCAGAGGCGTGATGGTATTAGCTCTTGAGATTGTCGGGTTCTCCTCTGGTTGCACCAAATCATCAGCCTTGATGCTCTCATCTTCGGCTTCATTGCATGCGGCAGAGCTGGTAGCAGCAGGTGGTTCATCCTTTTCAGATGCGATGCGACTCTCGTCTTCAGTCGCTTGCAGTCCAACAGATGAAGCTTTCTCTTCGGCCACGACTCTGCGAGCCTCTTCTTCTCGCAACTTGGTAACCATCTCGGCGAGTGATGTCCGACCAATATCTCGCTCAGTCTCTGCAGCTTCACACCTTGCTTTCCACTGCTCCATCTGATTCCGAAGCTCATCTACCTGCGCTTCCATGGAGCTAAGGCGTGTCTGCAGAACGTTGTCTACCTCGTCCGCTTCGTCATGAAACGCTTCACTTTCTTCCAGTACAAGTTCAGTGCTCTCTTTTGTGCTTTCCAAGACCACAATTTCTGTCGCTGTGTCGTCGTCATCGCTCGCAAGCGTTGCCGCAGATTCATTCATTTGAGTCTTGGCCGATTCCTCGAGACGCATAGCCAGTTCCTCAGCCAAAGCTCTCGCTTCTCTTTCTTTATGCAGCATTGCTTCAAGCTCGCGCATTCTGGCCGTTTGCGTGTCAATGTCTCGCTTAGCATTATTAAGTGCTTCTGTCAACTGGATAATTTGGCTGACATTGTCTTGACGAATCGGTGAAGGCATTGTATGGCCGGATTTCGGTCGCTCCCCAGCTCCGCGTTTCAGCCCAGGTACATCAGGCTTCTCTGGCAGCGGTTGCTGTGGTGGTGGCGCAGGGGGATCTGAAAAACGGGTCTTTGCATCTGTCCTCAACCCAATGCCGTTACCATTGACCATTGGGGAAGGCTTCGGAGCCTCTTGAGCTTCGGCCTTTTCAAGATCCTTGATGTCTTCTTTTGACAGTAAAGTCGTGACAAATTGATTTGTCCGGCTCAAATCTTGCGCTTGTATCTTGGCGTTCCGCATCTCTGCAGCCAGGCGCTTCATGATCTGGTCAGTTGCAATCGGTGGAACGAAGAACGGCCGCTGTTGTATCATGCCATTAGGTTGTTGATTTGGTACAGCTCCATTCTGAACCATGCGCCCATTAGGGCCTACTCCGGGATTGTTGCTAGATTGTCGGCCTCGCATCTGCATTTGCCCAGATGACATCATCATTGATCCATTGGCGGGATCAAGATCGCCGAAGCTCATATCCAGAACATTATTTGGAGCTGCCATAAATCCCGCGTGCTCAACTTTCGCCGACACTTTGTGGTGAACAACTGTCTTTTGGTCTTCGCTCACAATATCAATGCCAAGTTCAAGGTGGTCAGCAGTCTGCAATTCGTGTGGTTCCGACTCCCGATTCTCTTGGGACAGACGTGTGCCATTTACGAATGTGCCGTTTGAAGATTTTACATCGCGAATGAAGATTTTACCATTTCGCTCAGCGTAAATTTCAGCGTGCTGTCTCGACAGGACCTTGCTGTCAAAGAATCCGTTGGTGGGTGTCGGTAGAGTTTTCTGGTTTGTTTGACGCCCTATCCGCAAGGTGTCCGGAGCAAAAGGTACAGCAATTGTCTTGCGTTCAAATGTGCCGTTCATGGAAAGCAGGTAAAGAAAAGGCTGCCCTCCTTGGGGCTGCTCTGGTCCGGCGGGCCGCATCATGCCCTGCTGTGTCATTTGGGATTGTCCAGCACCACCACCACCGGCCGACTGCTGCATGGTACCATGAGGCAGCATAGCATTAGGTCGGCCGTTAGATACTCTAGAGAATTCGGCCGACATATCTCCTTTGCCCGTGGGCCATGGATTCTTAGGTTGCGGCCGTTTTCGTTGCGGACCATTGGCCGACCATTGACTGATGTCGGATGTGCTCGATAGAGGGGTGCCGTTTGCTTGAGAACCGTTCGTAGCAACAGACGTATTTGAGGAGTCTGAGGATATCGACGATGACGAGCTGCTTCGCGCGAGGTTTTTGCGAGGAACAAACATGCCTCGCACTTCGTCTGGGTTCATGGGGCTATTCCCATTAATAGTGCCCCATGATGAACGCGACACTTGAGGGAACGCTAGCGGATTGGCGACTGCAGTCATGAGGAAGGACCGATGTTGTTGGCGTCGAGTTGAGGTAGTCGATGACAGTAGTACGATCGTTCCCGCCGTAAGTCGTGCTGTGAGGCTCTATGACCGGAGCCGACAAGCGACCATTCAGTCGGAGCCACAGTGGGCTTTTCAGACGTGTCACTGGATAGATGCTCCACAGTTTGCAATGCGGTGATGATGAGGTATTCAAACAACGCTGGTGATTGTTCTAAGATCAGGATTTAGTCAGAACCATTGACCTGTCGATCGGGAAAGCGCGTGGAGCCGAAGAAAATTGCACGGAGCGCTTGGCGTCGAGTTGTATCACAGAGTACAGCGATACGCGCACAATTCGAAAACTTACCTAAATTGTAGCGAGTTGGGGTGACTACAGATTTTGACGACGTTGATTAAAGACACGGGGGCTGAAGCCGGAGCGAAAGATAGTGTTGGACACCACCCCCGTCCTGCCAAAAGCGCTTCCGAAGGTCGCACAGTGAACAGCGCATATATCAACTCGTGGCATTTGTGGCATGTACGTCACGCCACAGCTACCTGCTTCAAATAGATCAAGAATCATGGGCAAAAAATATCAATACAGCGTTGAAGAGACTTCTGTCATATATTCCGGTGCTTTGGTACCTGGACTTTTAATTCTTTTCTTCTCGGATTCGCTTCACGTGAGGTATCTCTACAGTGCATGCATTTAGCGTCCAGAAAGGAAGCACTGTGAGGAGCCTCCTAGCGGCCCGCAACAAAGTTTATCCGCAGAGCTCGGTGCTCCCCAATCAACGCCCGCGGTTCGGAGACGAGCTTGGCGGAAGTTGGTTGAGTGGGTGTAGAAATATCGAATCCGCCAGGGTCTTATGCTCTCCTAGGCCGACAACGAACGAGACGGCGTCTAAAAGCACCAGTAACTACAATGCCTCCTGTTGCCAACGTCCCCATGGGCGGCCAGCATGGCCCGTCCAACTTTGACAAGTGTAGGAACACACTCGTAAGACGCTTGCGCAGTACCGTGTACTAATCGGTTCATAGTCAAAATGGGAGCAATGATGGGAGGGAGTATGTTTTATCTTGGGACGAGCTATATTAAACGATAACTAACGAGATATTTAAGCTGTCGGCGTCATCATTGGCTTCATATACGGTACGTCACCGCGCCGAGTTACTTTGGGCCGCATAGAAAAAGTTAACAATACGCAGGCACGGTGAGCATTTTCAGACATGGCGCAGGATCGCAAGGAGTCTTCAGAACTCTTGGACAGTTTATGGGTGCTTCTGGCGCTACGTTTGGGTGAGTTCCGTGCCGCTCATTTCCGCACTGCCGTGTCTAACCGCGACCAGTTTCTTCATGTCCATCGGTAGCGTTATTCGATCCGACGCCGACCCCAAACTTCGCGAAGCTTACATGCGAGCGCACCGAAGACCGATCATCATGATGGCGAGTCCAGCCTGGAGGAAGAGCTCATGAGCCGCAAAGTGTGGCATATGGAAGAGGCTGGCAAGACATTCAAGCCAACCTGTTCCAGAGTTGTAACCATGTCAAAAGAGATGGAAACATCACGTGTACAATAGCGATACCATTCTTCGCGCCACTCACTCGAGTGTGTAAAGGCCAATCCCTAATGGATGCAGATATGCCAATTGTTGTTCGCGTATGTGACACATGGTGATTAGCAAGCGCAGCGAGCTGTTGGTCGGGGTTTAGCGGCTACTGAATTATGTTCAATATTCTGAATAGTCTAGGCGCAATGTGTAATGGAAGTGTACAAAATTCATCCAATTCGTGATTGTCGTTATATGGATCGCATGGGCGTGATGAGACTTCTTACCATCAACAAAAATGTCCCATTTATGAAATGTAGGTCACATGCTATCCATGTCCAATTCGTAGTTTTAGAGGGCCGACTTGGGAAAACTGTTGTTCTTCTCAGCTGACTCGTCTGTCGTGCTCGCATCTGCTTCCTTTTCGGTTGCTGGTAGCGGTGGCGGCAGCTCACTGCCTTTTCCAGTGTCCTCCGTCTTTGCAGACGCCTCTGTATTCTGTTCCGAGACGTTACCACTGAGGTCGGCTTCCTCTGATTGGCGAGACTTGGATGCCACCGCCTCGTTGCTGGCTGAATCCTCGTCATGAATTCTCAACGCGGTCTCAACATTCTCAGTGAGCCTCCGAACCTCTTCATCGACCTCCTTGCTCCGCTCCTTTTGGCTTCGCAGTTGCCTCTCAGCCTCCTCTTCTCCAACGATGCCGCGCCACATCTTGTCCAGCTCATCGGCCCAGCCAAGCTCGGCAGCCAGCTGGCGAACTCCGTCATCGCAAGGCCCAAGCGACACGACATCGTCTGGTCTGGTTCCGATCTGCCCAACCTTCTCCATGTTAAACAGAACACGCGGAATGGACTCTCGTACCATCTGTGGTAAGCCGGCAAAGGGATAGACCTGCAGACTTGTTCCAATGATGAGGGCGAGATCAGCCATGGCTGCTTTGTGGCTCTGCTCGGAGAATGCTCGCGGCAGTGCTTCTCCGAAAAAAACAATGTCTGGCTTGACAAGGCCGTTGCAACTCCGGTCTATGCATCGAGGTACGTCTCCATTGTGGACATGGGTCTTCATCTCGTCGTCAGGGAACTCTTCCTTGCATTCAACGCATCGTTGGGTGGCGAAGCTTCCGTGGGCCTCTATAATCTTTTCTGGAGGTACACCAGCGGCTCTCTCCAGACAGTCAATGTTTTGGGTGAAAAGCATGTGTAGTAGACCTTTTCGTGCCAAAAGCGAAAGAAACACATGTGAGACTGTAGGGTGAAATTTGCCAGGATACAGCTCCTTGGCGAGCACGTAGAACGGCTCAGGATTCTCTTTGAAGTACGAGATCTCAAAGACTGCCTCTGCGTGAGGCAAGTTTAGGCGAGCAAGATTGTTATACAGCCCAGTCTTTGGCGATCTGAAATCCGGAACTGCAGGGTGGGTCAATGGCGGATTTCACGGCGCTGAAGGGGTCATCCTACTTCCTGCAGCGGTGGAAATCCCGGCACCGGTCATGACAGCAATGCGTTTGACATGGCCGCTCTTGATGTAGTCGGCGACGGCTGTGATGCTGCGCTCGGAAAGTGTCTGTGGCGGAGTAGACTCGTCCACCATGCGCGACTCTTCTTGACCCATTTTGGAGCGAGCGCAGCGTGGGATGCGGGGACGCTGTTGGTGCTTTTGACGACGTCGTCGTCCTATTTCGGCGAAACAAACTCAAGCCCCGGATGGAAACCAATGCAAAAATAAACTCGACGCTTCGGTTGGTCGCTCGATGTCGGTGTGTGAAGAGGCTTGTCACAGTCCGGCAGGCAGTCACTAGTAGATGACGGGTAATTTTGCGAAGCTTATCGATAAGAGACCATGGAAGTGAGAACAGGCACTCAGCCTGCGCAATAAGTGCTCGTAGGCCAAAAATAAGGGCTATTGGCATGGCAGCCGTTTTACTCTGTGCAAGGCCATGCTTTTTGACCGTGCACAGTGACATTCAGTAACGCAACACGAGGGACGGACGGCACAAGCGCTGAAGTCTCCAGCACCGGAGCCATTGTACTGCGCGTGATGGAGGAAGGAGCCGACGGGTAGCGAGGCGGAAAAACATAACTACTAAATTGAAGTCCTCTATAAACGCCTAACAAATGTTTAAACAATAAGTGAACGCCACATGACTAGAGAGGAAAGTTTCAACCGTGGCGCTGCCTGGCTTGAGCAAATTGTTCTTCTTGCAGACGAGCCAATTCCTCCATGGACATGCCGCTATTAGCAAATTTGTCTGATTTTTTTTCTCGGCCCTGATTTTATGTTAGTAAATTGCATGATGGAGGAGAACAAGCGGCGTATATGACGCGTCGCCGGATCGGCTCCTGGCAGAGTGTCGCGTACCTTTTGCACTTCTTTGTGCTCTGCAGCCGCTTCCATGACGGCTGGTACGTAATCAGAGAAGCCGAGCTGCTCGAGGGCCTTTGTGATGTGATCGCACGCTATCGTCTTCTTGGCCTCTTTTTCAGAAATCTCGTTTGCCTCGGATGATATCAGGGTGATGAACTCGACGCAGCATTCTATGAGTAGGTCGCGACTCTCCCTAGCAAAGGCGACGCCGGCGGAAGGCGGCAAGATTTCCGTGACAATTTTTTGGACGGTAGCTGTTGGTAGGTCAATTTCCATGCTGCGCCGCGTACAAGGTGTTATGGAGGGCCGACGGGAAGAGAAATACAAAGCTTGGGGTGCTTGTACTCTTATATTTGCAACGATGGCGTTGCTGACAAAACATACCTTTTGGCAGAGAGAGGTCGTCATTGCCTAGCGCCAGGGTCAGCAAATATGCAAAAACTCAATCGCAGCCGATGAGAAGTAAGTTCATGGTGGCGCGACAAAAGTAGCGAGCGTGGGCAGCCGCTTGTTTATCGAGCAGCCGCTTGTTTATCGAGCAGCCGCTTGTTTATCGAGCAAGGCGTCTCACCTCCAAATTCGTGGTCCGACATGTTGCAAACGCGCAGATGGCAAGAAGCCAGGCGGAAGATGAATAATACTGGAAGAGAAAAAAAATAAATGGTACTGAGAAAAGGACGTAAGATGCGGCCTGAAAGTGCGCCACAGGAATGAGTGGCGAGGCGAGCGACGGCGAGTAACTAATAGGTGCGTCGCCAGAGGTTTCGATGAGAGAGCTTTTGGGGGCTGGCTTGGGCAAGCGGGATGGTGGGGTAGCGCCGTCAATTATAGCAGCGCCGCGGGCGTCTGTCTGAGAGTGGGAACTGGGAGATTTTTCAGAGCAGGCGGGCGCGTCTTTGGCTGCTACATGAGGCTTAGCGTAGTGCAACATTGAAATAATCAAATCCAATTAAATTTTAATTACTTTGTACATCTTTTTACTCTCCCATCTCTTTAGAAATACAAGATTATCAGGGAAATGAATTAACTCAAGTTGGAAATCAAGCTTTCAAGTAGCAACAAACTATATTTCAGACCAGCTTTTCTTCGTTTGAGAATCTTGGGAATTACGATAATACTTAAAACTACTCGATAGTAAAGTGAGACCCTTTGATACGGCGCCAGTCAAGAGCCAGCAGGCTCCAGCGACTGCTCCGTACTGATTAACTTGATGAGAGACTCGACCGGGCTGACGCACTCCTTGCCACTTGGCCGAGAAAGAAGCCATAGTATCTGGAGGCAAAGAGCCCAAAGCCCACCACGCCAATGTGGCTCCAGCGGATGGCGTCGCCGTCTTTGGCTCGATGTTTAGAGGCGGTGGAAACCATTAGATCGAAAAGTACGAGGAGAATCACAGATAATATATTATGTACACTAGGCACTAGTTGCGTGACATGATCGAGGAACCTTGACGCAGAGCTCCCTTCCAAGCATGGTCGGAAGGAGACAGAAAGCTCATGCACTAGCGAGTTTCTTTGTGTATACAATAACGTGCGAATTTGCTTTTGCCTTTTTGTTCGACTACGCCGCACTGTACCCGTGATCCACCTCGGGGTAAGCCTATATGTTTGACCACCGCAAGAGCACGGCGGCAGCAATGACGGGCAGAACGCTGACGAGCTCACCGAGACCGGCAAACTCGGGCGGGATCCTGGCATTGACAAACGCGCCTGCCGCGAGCAGAATTGCAAACGTGTTGTAGACCAGGCTCCATCCAAAGTTGAACCAGATTCGATTGACCGACTTTCGACTGACATTCATGATTGCGAGGATGCCTTCTAGATGCGGGCGCATAAGAACCACATCTGCTGCCGACTGCGCAATGTCAGCACCCTGGTTGATGTGTACGCCAATGGTAGCCTGCGCGAGCGCAACAGCGTCGTTTGTACCGTCGCCACAAAAAATAACCGAGTCGAGTTGCTTGACATAGGCTCCCTTTTCTGCCGGGGAGCTGCGAGAGGAGACATTGCTGGAAGAGATGCCGAGTTTGGATGCACAAGCCTGAACCGCGCCGTCGTCATCGCCCGAAACTAGGTGCACGGAGATGTTGCGTTTTTTCAAGGCGTCGACCGTGGTAGCAGCGTCAGGGCGTAGTTCATCCTCGAGACCATATGCTGCGGTTAGAACACCATCGATAGCGAAGCAGAAGACAGTGTGGCCATTTGCGAGCATCGGCTGAACAAGGTCGTGGTCAGTCATATTCAGCCAGCGGGAATTACCGGCCTGCAGTTTTCGGCCGCTTGCCGTAGTTTCGACACCCTTTCCAGTAAGACTCTTTGGCTCAGCAACGACGGAGGCTGTGATGCCGCTAGTCTTGAGATGGGCGGCTATAGCAACAGAGACGGGGTGTTTGCTGTTCTGTACAAGACCGTAGAGAAGAGGAAGCTTGCTTTTATCCAAGCACTGCTCTGCAGTCACTGAAAGCTTTCCACGTGTCAAGGTTCCTGTCTTGTCAAACACAACATGGGATGTCTTGTAGCCGACTTCGATCGCGTCGGCAGATTTAAAGATGATGCCACTGTTAGCAGCTACACCGCTGGCAATAACGACAACCATGGGAACCGCCAGACCAATGGCACAGGGGCAAGAGACGATGAGGACCGTGATGGCGTAGGTAATGGCTTGAATGGCAGCTTCCGAACCGGTTTGGTGGCGGATGGTTTTGCCTATGGCGACCCAAATGGCAAAAGTGATGATGGTCAAGGTCACCACAACAGGAACAAAGTAGCTTGCAACTTTGTCAGCGAGGTTCTGCAGCTTTGGCTTGGACAGCTTTGCTTCATTGACCATTGCTGCAATCGTATTGATGCTATTTTCACAGGGCAGGCGATCGAGCCGGACAGTCAAAACACCAGGGCCGTTGATGGAGCCTGCAATCACCGCAGATTTGGGATATTTCTCTACAGGCTTGGATTCACCTGTGAGCATGGATTCATCAGTCTCGGAGGAGCCGGCAATGATGGTACCATCGGTCGGAATTGTGGAATCAGGAAGAACTTTGAAGATGTCGCCGTATTGAAGGAGACGGACATCGATCTCGCGTTCAATGCCGTTCTCGACAAGAATGGCCGCCGAGGCTTGCAATGACTCTAGGGAGATGGACTCGACGGCCCTCTGACGAGCCAAGGCGGCGACCCATCGCCCAACCATGATCAACGTGACGAGAAGTGTACTGGTCTCGAAGAACTGGCCAGTGGAAAGTGGTTTGCCTGCGATGAGATATCCGAAGGAGACAACGGAGAAAATGTAGGCAGCGCTGGTGCTCAAGACAATGAGTAGATCCATTTCAATGACTTGGGAAAAGACGAGGGCCTTGAGAGCTTTCGGGTAAAAGGGGCCACCAATGACGACTTGAACAATAGTCGCTAAGGCGAACGAGGCAGAAGCGTAGGCAATTTCTCTCTTGGGCAACGGTGCCCAGGCCATGACCAGGACTGGAATCGTCAGAACGGCAGAGAGAAGCGTCGTATACCCGATATGTTTGACATGCTTGGCACCTGCTTCAAGTGATGCGTCACCACGTGGAGGCGCAAGCTTGAAACACTCTCCCCAAGACTTTTCAGCGAGATCTCGAGCCCCCACGGTCTTTGGATCAAACGTAACACGTACAGTCTGCTTGTCAACAGCCACCATCTCTATGATCCCGTCAGGCCAGGCTTGATCGATAAACTCGGATGGCTCGCTAGGGACGATCAAGTCAAGACTAGAGCCTTGGTTCTGAATGCGCTCGCATTTGAACTCGGTCGTTCGTTCAAGATGCTTGATGACTTCGGCGACGGAGCCAAGGCGAAGATCAAGATTGAATTCGGCACGTGAGAGAACAAGACTCGTTTTGAGATCTTTGACGGCCGGGACGCTAGCAAGAGTCCGGCTGAGCTTTGTTTCACAGCCAGTACAAGTCATACCGGAGATGCTGAGAATAATATGCTCTTTGCCCAGTCCTTGGTCTTCAACGTCGGCAATGGCTTCAATGGCTATTTCACCATCAGACCTGTTCACCGTAGCGAGTAAATCGCAACAAGAGTCTGCACAGCTAGCTGCGGAAACAGGTCTTTTGCCGCAGCAAGAGTCCGCGCAGCGTTCTGCAGCAGCGGGTGGCTCTTTACAGCAAGCATCTGCGCAACTATTTGCGACCCGAGAACAGCTGCAGCAAGAGTCGGCACAGGCCTTTGCCGGAGCTGGTGTCTCGCAGCAGGAATCACCGCAGGATTCGTCAACAGGATTCACGCCGGAGCAAGGACTAGCAGAGGCCTGTGCCTTGGCCGGTGTATCGCCGCATGAACCCGCCGAGGCCTTGATACCTTTGGCAAGCTGCCCACAGCAGCCACCGCCAGAGACCTTTTCAGCGGCCACTGGAGCGCTACAGCAAGACGAGGGGTTAATCGGTGGCTTGTCGTCTTGTCCACAGCACGATGCACCACCTGCCTTGTCACCACTGGTCTTGGCGCAAGAGGACAGCTGCTTAGCATCGGTAGCCTTTTCCTTGCCCTTGCGAGTTGCCATCACCGGGGCAGTCACAGTAGACGAGCAGCAAGACTTGGCGCAGACGGGCTTGGAAGAAACCGCGGTTGGCCTGGCGGCGGCGGCGGCGGCGCCACCACCGCCGCCGGAGCCTTTGCCACGCAGCCGGAGTCGGTTCTGAGCCGCAACCTCCTTGGTAACACCACTGCTGCTGCCAAGGGATTCGAGCGAGGAGCGGGAGCGGCTCGAGTACGACTCGGCGCGCCCTCCGCTACCGGCGTAGGCAGAGTGGCGATGGCGAATCTCGCAGCACGTCTCCTCGCCGCGAGCAATCAGAGCGCGACAAATGCATCCCAGTTGGTTCAGCGTAAGACTGTAGCGGTCGAAAACCGAGGTGCTGTGCTGCGTGCAGGCCTTGCCGTCGGCCGCGCCGTCACAGGCTGGGCAGATGATTAGCTGGGTGCGCCAAGGTAAAAGGCTTCCGCTGGGGGACTGATACGTACTGTCGGGACCGTCCTCACACTCTCGCATGGCGATGCGATCGAGGCACGAGGTGTCACAACATGGACTACTTTTGCCGGCACAGCAGTCGGGAGCATCGTCTTGGCCTTGGTCCAGGCTGGTGTCGGCGAGGAGAGGGGTATCGTCAGAGTCGCTGCAACATAAGTTGCGGCAAACGTCCAACTCGGGAGTCGCAGCTGGAGAAGCCTTGACGGGAGTAGGGGGGCAGCAACCAGAGCCCATTTTGTCGATGTTTCTTCGGTTTCAATCGATGATACTTTCTGTTTCGTGTCTTTTTTCTTTTCTGTGTTTGTTGGCTGTTGCTGAGTTCTAGTTAGGTTGGAGCTGAATACTACATAAATATCGACCCCACTTCACCGCATCAAATCCATACATTGCAGTCTGATGTGAATAATAAAGTAGCCCATCTCTTGAAAAGTGTGCTTCTGAAGAAAGCAGGTAGCCACAGCTTGGAGTATCAGCATCTGAGGAGGCCGCTGACCTTTGAGAATGGATTTCTTCTCAGCGAGCTATGGTATTTCCAGTAACGAGATTTCGCAACATCTCTTTATCCTTTTCCGATGGTATTTTTCCAAGTATTTTAAACAGAATTGTACACTTTTAATCGTGGTTTAGATCCCACAAGCTATTCACTGTGACATCATGTACCCAGCTGCCATTCGTCTTGTCTTTTTGCAGAGTAAAGCCAATCTCCCTCTTCTGCCCCGGCAAGAGCACAAATGCATTGTCATCAAAGAAGCCCACCATGTCTGCAGGGTGCGTAAGCCAGGTGTACAGCGATACACTCTCAGTCGCCTCCACTGTAAACTTGCCCGAAGCCTCGTCGTGTGTCAGACGTAAGCCAGGGTTCGATATCTTTGCTTTCTTGGGTGGCGTGGGGAGGAACGAGACTTGGTGCGTAAATCTTTCCGTCTTGTCCGAGTTTGGAAGCTGGCCGTGCGCTTCAACTGATAGTAAAAGCAACGCATTATCGAGGTCCGCAGGTCCAAAAGAACCTCGCAGCGCAGCAGCGTGCACTTTTGCGCTACCAATAGCATCAACGGTGAAATTGAGAGTCTTGGGGAAGCCGAGATTGTCCTTGAGCGCCTGTCCTTGCAGATCGACCCATCTCATGGAAACCTGTCCCGAGACGGCTTGCCACAAGTCTGAGGTGACCCAAATCTCGAGATCCTTCAAAGCGCTATTCCATGACGTTGACACGACAACGTTTTGGTAGCCACGACGAATATAGTATGGAACAACTTTCCAGCGGCCGCCATGCTCGAGCGCCGCCCAGCTGGGTGCCTGCCAAACATCATTGAGCTGCCAAAACAGAGCACCTCGCTGTCTTTCCTTTGCCGCGCTTCCTCGACGATAGAACTGAATCTGGCTCTGGTAAAAGTCGGCCTGAAACAGTTGCGTTGCGTGACACCATGCGCTGAAATTTTCCATGGGATCCGTCTTGTTTGGCAAAGGGTAGTAAGCCTCAACAGCAGCCGTCATTTCGCCCATGCCCTTCAAGCTCTGGGACACATTGGCGACCAAGCCGCCAGGTGGATAGTGATGATTCCTAGACACAATCACGGATGAATTAAAGTGCAAGTCCTCGTCACCAATGGCTGTCCTCCACGTCTGCAGACTCGGCATGCTATGAAAACCAAACTCTGTCGCGAAACGGCCAACAGGATACTTGCTTTCGTCAAATGCAGCAGCAGCCGAGTAATTGTAATGTTCCGTATCCCCGTAAAGGTGGCCGGTTGTCTTGTTCTCATACACCTGCACCATAGGTACTGGTAGATTCATGTCGATTTTTGACCAACCGTTGTTGCCACTGGATGGGGTATAAGAGATTGATCGTGAGTTGGCAGCCAGTACTCGAAACAGAGTATCAATGTACAGATGCTCGTACTGACCCACATAGAGCAGAAAATTGTCCTTGTCGGCCATTTTCGCGATGGGAAGCACAAGATTCTCAATCTCATTTCCACCAGCCCAGCATGCCAATGATGGATGATGGTTCACTCGACGGACATTGTCAGTCGCCTCCTTGCGCACGTTGTCTATAAAATGAGCGTCGTCAGGATAAAGTGCATCTCCAAACTGAAACTCGCTCCATAAAAGTATACCACGCTCATCGGCCATGTCGTAGATGAAGTCGGGAAGATAGGAGCCGGATGACCAGACGCGAAGCATGTTGAAGTTTTGATGCTGCACCGAGTCAAACATGTCACCCATTTGCTTGGCATTGGCTCGCGGCCAAAAGACGTCGGGCGGAACAAGGTTTGCGCCTTTGACGTAAAACTGATGCCCATTGATCTCGAAATGCCAGTCGTTCCCGGGCTGTTTTCCCGACGCAACCTCCTCATCACTCGTTGGTCCGGTGCTGAGAAGAATTGTGCGAAAGCCAAAGCGGCGTGAGGAGCTCAGTGACGGGGAAGAACAATTTGAGCTTCGTACCGCGAGCTCAATGACGTACATGCTTTGGTCCCCCATGCCATTTGGCCACCAAAGCTTCGGCTTTGAGCTGTCGATTTCGACACTGCCGCTGATTGTACCGTTTGAGGTACAAAGGTTCGATAACTTGCCACTAAACAGCACCCTGGAGCCTGGCATAGTACTCGTGATTGTAGCATCAATATATGATCCTCTTGGCAGGTTTCCGATGTAGTCGATGCTCGCATTCACTACCCAGGGTTGGGTCTGGTCCGGGGCAAAATTATTCTTCTGACCTTGTCGATAGACGTCAACAACAGTGTTGACGGCGTGCAAATATTTCGCATCCAAAACTTGAACGATTCGGCCACTTTTCCATGGTCCTGCAGGAGTGAATGCAGGGCTCCAGTCCCAGCCAAAGTCAGACTGCTGCTTTCTCACAAAGTTCCTATTCGGCATCTCAAAGGACCATGCTGCAATGAGAGCTTCTGACCATTCTGGGAAGATTAGTGTACTGGTCAAAACAGGCATCGAGGCATACCCTCGCTGTTTATACTTACTCTGTGGCTCGCTGGCATTTATCGCGTTGGCAATCTTGGGCGCGCTTCCAAAGTTGAGGGCCACAGTCGGAGCGCCGTTGCATTTTGACATGGCAGATGTGACGTCGAATTGCCACTGGCGAAATTGATTGTCTGTACTGCCGATGAGCTCGTCGCAAAATTTGACAGTTGCAAAGGTATCCAATCCATCGAACACGAGCCAAGTTTTCAGCCCTGCATCGCGTGTGCTACGGCATCATGTCAGACAAGGTGATGCCACCTCTGGAAGAAGCTTACAGATTGGCCAGGGGATCACTTGTATACGTCCAATTCTGGTTCGATACCCATCGCAGATCGATATCATTAAAACCACGGAGCCTATTTCGAGCCCTGCGTCAGTCATGATCGGATTAACGCCACCACTTCTATGCACATACGGATCCTCTGGCTCTGTTAGCATTATCGGAATGCAAAGCGGGAATGACCTTTCCTACCAATAACTCCAGCAGCGAGCAAGTCCAGATGGACGTGGGATGGGAATGCTCCGGGTACTGTAATATTCCCATGCTCGTTGGTCAACATCCACTTTTGATCATCGAGCGAATAAATGTTGGCGCCATTTTGAACCGCTGTTGCAAGTCCAACAGCTAGATTGACACACAGTGTGAGGGTGTAAATTAGATGCGATGGCATCATGACCAATGCCAGTGTTCAGAGCGGCTATCGACTGCAGTTAGCTTCAAGCTGCTCAAGGTCAAAGAAAGAGGGCAGATGCATTTATGATGATTGATTCATTGGGGTCAACAGGCAAGCTTGCTTTTGCTGCCGATGGTGCGTCATAGCGCAGCTTACTTCCAGATCTAGGCACAGGATGCGGAGATGGCAGACGCTATGGCTAGTAAATTAAAGCAGTAATAGAAGGATGCGTTGACGTGGAAATAATAATAACAACGTCATTGCAGTAGCGCATGGAATGCTGAATCTCAGGCAGGCTTCTTGCGCTAACATCGACTTTGGTCCTTACGTTGACAAAAATGAGGGTCAAAATTATTTTATTATGGCTATGGCGCTGTACGCACCAGATGTTTGATCCTGATACAACACGTTGGATTTGCCGTGATGGCTATTGTTATACCGTACATGGCATGTCGTCATCCGTCATTTTGAGCAGCATCCAGTCTTCATTAGTACCTTGCATAACTATTCACCCACTTGAGTATGGACAATCACAAACAAGGGAGATGGGGGAAACAAGACTAATAAAGTGAATGCGACAAAGCCAGTGTGCAAGAATGCTGACTGTGGCATCTAATCAAGCAGACTTGTTGGCAGAAGCTGGCTTTCTGAATCCAACGCTCAGCAGAAAAAGCGCTCGGACAAGGGTAAGCACGACGTAGCTTCCAGCGAGGCCCTTGTCATCAGAGGTCCAGGCGGTTGGGCTCAGGCGACCTTGATTGGCGAGCGAGTTGTAGATGCCGCTCAGACCAGCAATATCTGAGAGGAAGAGGGCGAGCTGCAAGATGCGCCACACGCCCAGATCCTGGGAATAACGGGGCAGCACAGCTGATACGACAGCGACGGCCAGCGCAAGGCCGCCCGTCTGGTGGAAGAGGAAGACCTGGCTCGGGTCGTACGTGGACGCAGGCGCGGAGGCCCTGACGGCTGCATCTGGGTCTACAAAGTTGAGATAGACACCCCAGAGCGCTACCAGAGGATCGAGGTTCTTGAAGAAGAAGCTGTAGAAGCCGGGGACGACCGAGGCAGAGGTGACGGCCATTGTAACTAGTGGTTGCAAAGCGATGGTGAGAGGTGAACTGCTGTGACTAGGATTGATGATGAAAAGATGAGAGACGGACGCGCATAATCATGACGAGCTGGCCTAATTATACCTACCAAGTAGTTGGTGCCGAGGATTTTTGATGAGTATTACTATTCGTACGGATTGATTTTGCTATTTGTACGGATATAACGCCACCGCCGCCAACAGGCAAAATAGGCTAGAAAAAGTGGCTTCTGTGAGCCTAGAAGGGTAATAACTCTTAAGATTAACAGGAATGCGTTTTTAATCAAATTCGCGAGCGTTGAGAGCCTCTGCGAGGAGGAGGCGGCGGCGGCGGCGAGTGTGTTTTATAGTAGATAGGCAGAAAAACAGAGGTACCTAGGTACCTTCAGAAATCCACTATATAAATCATCCGTACAAATAGCAAAATAGTTCCGTACGAATAGTAATACTCTTTTTAATTAGTTATTAGTTAACTACCTACTATACCAACGCGGGAGGGGTGTTTTTTAAGACAGTGTTAGTTTATATATGTGTTTTTACTATCTAGCAAGTATATTACTACCTTACGATATTTTATTAGAATATATATATATATATATATATTAGAAGTTTAAAAACGCCAACTAGATGGTAAAAAATATAACAGAGATTTAGCAGTATATTTCAGCCATGTCTAAAAACACCCTCCTCCCCCTATTTAGGTACCAAGTTAGTTACATCTCCCCACTGTAGGCCTACTGCTTACGGCGTTTTACACATTAGTGGCTTCATTTACCAGGGCCGTGTGGCAAGCAACGTCTTTTCAAAGCCATCTTGCCAATTAGAAACTAATTCAAAATATCAACTTGGTTTCGTGAAGGATGTTACTGTGAGAAACAGTCGATTGTGTTCATGATTGACCTGGAAATCGAATCAAATATAATATTAAATTCATACTGTACTGCGCCAGCGATTTTATATGCGCCTACTGTAACACGAAAATTGCCAAGATGCAATCTCTCGCTCCTGGCTCAACACAATCTCAATTTAAAAGAATGACTGGAATGACTGCAGAAGCAAAAACAGACGCCAGCAGCGCAGGATTTGACATGGCGGACAAGGACTCCTTCTGAAGGAAGAACCTCCCGGCTCGAGCGACTTCATCCTTGCTGTTGGTGGCCAGCATAAAAATTGCCACACTCAATGCGTAGACAAGGTTCTCTAATCGAGCGTATTTGTCCAATTTTCGCTTCTTCAGTTGCGTTGCCGCCATTTGCCAGGCATACGCGGCTATGCGGCACACGAGTATGTTGCCCAAGATGTCGCCCATGATGGCCAGCAACGGTCCCAGAGGATTCGCGTCTTGAGCCTTGTCCGTCGCCAACATGGCACAAGAGAGAACAATTTGCCCCAGAGCAAACATGCTCGCAGGGCTAAGCATCGTCTCTGCGGCATCGCTTCTTAGCGGATTGAGCATCAGACGCGCAACGCCGTTTGCCAGAATTGCTGCCAGGCCAGCTTCGCCCATCTTTGACGCGCCGTGATTTGCGACAAACATCATCTTTGAGCTGAAAATGGCCACATTCAATGCCGCTGCCAGTAGCTGGATGCCGGGATACTTGTCTTTTCGCGCCGAGTTGCAGCACCCAGCAAAATAGCAGCCGACACGTCCAATTGCCTCTCCGATAGGCAGACTGACTCCAACGGCGCTAAAGAGGAGTCTATTGTTGACTCTCAAATTAAAACCCGGACAAAGGCTCAGCCAGATTGCAGAGAAGAGCATGGCGCCTTGGATAGAAATGCCCTTGAAGCCTGGGAAGAATCGCCGGGCCACTCCTGATGGCACCGACGATGGAGGTGCAATCATTTTTTGCTGTTCCGTACTTGGCCCGGCCGACACTGACAGCGCTTGATTCATGAATCTGGCGCCGAACAGACCGCTGAGTACGGTCCCGAGACCAATGCGGGCCAGGTCGAACAGTTCTCTCCTCGGAAGCGGCCTGCGGCTCGCCAGTTCGTATAGAGCAGCGGACGAGAGTTCAATAGACGCTATTGCTACGCCCAGGAGGAGGCTATAGACAGAAACACGTCTTGTTTCTCTGCCAATCTTGAGCGCAAAGTGTGCTGGGCGGGCAGGCTGGAATGATACATAGCCTTGGCCCGCGAGCAACTTGTAAGCCATGTAGCTGACGAAGCCGGCGTAGAATGCGATTGAGATGAAGAAGGCCAGACCAACGTTGCTGACTAGTGCCGGTTGGAATAGATGGTTTTGCAACAGATAAATTGCTGGCAATGCTCGACAGAGTAGGATAGAAATGGCGTTGCACAAAGTGAGGCGCTTGAAGAGCTTTGGGTGCATGTGACATAGCCCTGATCCGCGGATGAAGGCCCGGGAACTGGACAAGACTTCTGTAATGAGTCCAGCAAAGATTAAATAAATTGGGGCCAAGTTTAAACTTTTCGACATGGCAATTGACACTGATACGAGTGATAAGACGTGATGAACCAAGTAGAAGTGAGTGCCGCCCAACAGCGGCATCTCTGCTGTCCACAGTATAAGTCTCGTCTGAAGGCAAATATCGGAATCCAGTGTCAGTGGACCTGTTGAGTAGCCATTCTGACCCGCAGGAGACGAGATAAAAGCCCGACCGCAAGAGGGAACCGAGGCCACAGTTGCTAGAACGCCAATAACGAAAGCCAGTAGTCCTAGGGTCTTGCGTGTGCCGATTTGCCGAATCAAAGAATCGTAGAATTCTCGGAAGACGTGCCCCATGATCCGATGGAGAATGTAAATGAAGATATAATACAAAAATACACCTACAATCAGTATCTGGGCACCCTGAAGTTGTAAAATGTCAAGAAGAGCCATGGTGCTGTAGTTGCTGTATAACAGCAGAGAGAATGTGTATCTACAACTTCTATCCAATATCAAAAACTACAGTCCGAAGCCTTCCTTTTAAGAGAAATATTTCCCCGTATTGTCTCGGAGAGTTCCAGAGTATTCATCTTCTCCGAGGAAAAAGTAGACCAAGTCCTCGCAAGGCAAACAAACCTCGCTCAAGACTTCAAGGCTGCTTGCGGGCGCGCCGCCGTGCGTAGGAAGGATGAACCGGCAGACGCCCAAATATGCGCAAACAAGCCAATGTGGCGTGCAGACTTGAAAATCATGACCTTGGCCAGTGTCCTCAAGTCTGGTGAAAAGATTACCCACCATGCAGGTGGACGAGCAAAGACGCCAGCCTTTTCGCTCCGGACCTGGTCTAGGCTGCGCTGGCGCATCGCCGGGACGGGAAATTGAGGTGAGGCCCCCAAAAGCGTAGGCGGGCTGTCCACAGCCTCGCGCGGCTGACTACATCAGCCTTTCAATAATTTATAGAATTTGGCAATTCTCAAAAGAAGGCTGTGATTTGGTGCGGGCCAGTTGCCTTGATCCAGTTGCAGTTGGGGGCACCTTGCCGAACCGAACCGTTGCAACCTTTCAAATCCTCCACGCCAACAGGGTCAGCTGGTACAACTGTGAATCCCATTAGGCACACGTGGCGGGGCTATAGGTTCCATCTCGGTCAGTAGCTGCATGTGCTTTGTGTTGAAAAGTTTTGCAGCCCGTCTTTTCTGCATTCAAGATGGCAACTGTCGGCAGCCGTTGCAGCGCCCGCAAGCAAAGTCAGGCTGCCAGCCGCCAATTCTCGGCATAAAAGACCGAGACAAGGTTGGTGGGTTCAAAGGACTATGATTCACATGTCTGGCTGCCAATAGAATAATTGACCGCCACTTAAACGGGCTCCGAGTTGTGAACAGGCGATTGACTGCTACCGCAACCTCACCAGCGCCACCTGCGGTCATTACCTGCGGTTCTGCAGCAAGAAACAACAGGTTCGTTAGCATTAGCAGTCCAAGTTTTTCCAATCTTCAAAAGGCAAATTCAACCAAAGGCATATCCATTCTGTACGTAGTCTGAAAGGCATATGTTGGTGACTGGGGTCTTGGTTGCACAGTCTATGACATGCAACAGACAATCAAGAATTATACTGCGCCAAACGAATTCCCCGTAAATAATCATGCAGCTTTACTTTTGACACGAGCCACGACAATAACGGCTCGCAGAATACCAGTGTTGTCAATCCAGTTAAACATCTTCTTTGCCACACCCATACTACCCATGGATATCCCGTACGGCTTCAGCAATCTCTGCTGCCTCTCAATGTGCGCCACAAGCCCGCCAAACACATCCGACGTCACGTCCCGAATCTGAACCGCATTCCTGTCATAGCCCGCGTCCACGAGCTGCTCGACGTACCGATCCTCCGTCATAAACGCCCCCAGCGGGCACCCAGCCATGCGGCCAACCAGCTTCGCCGCCATCCGCGCCGACAACAGGGCCCTCTCGTTGAGCACCAGATCAAACGCCATAAAGTCGGCCTTGAGCTCGCGCGCCGCGTACAGCAGCAGCGGCGCCCGCGACGGCGCAAAGTGGTACATGCAGTCGAGCGCCAGGAGCCAGCGGCTGCCCTGAAACGCCTCGTCGGCGATGCCGTCGACCAGCGCGCGCACCGGCCGCGCCCACGACTCGGGCCGCGCCGCGTCGGCGCCAAACAGGCGAAAGGACTCGGGCCCCAGCCGGACCCCGTGACGGTTGGCGCTGGCAACCTCGCGCTCGACGCGCCGGTACGCGACCTGCAGCTGCGCCTCGTTCAGGGTGAGCCCGACGTAGCGAAACGTCTGCCAGGCGGGCGCGTCGAGGGAGCGCGCAATCTCCACCGTCTGGTCGCCGCAGCCAAAGCCCACGTCGAGGATGGCGATGCTGCGCCGGCGTCGGAGCTCCTTCTCCGCGACGGCGTCGCCGGTGAGCAGGTCGGCCGAGCATAGAACCTCGCGCAGCAGCGCGGCGCAAGCCTGATCCATCTGCTGAATCTTGTCGCCGCGTGGTGTCCGCCTAACGGGGAGACTTTGTGTGAGCAAAGGCCACGTTGCACAGGGGGGGGGGGGTATCGTCATTTCGAGTCAGCCTGCTCTTACCAGTAGCCCATGTTCATCCACATGGGCTGCATGGGCACACGAATATTCAGTTTCCAATGAGCCAGGTCGTAAATGTCATTGCGGCGCAATATTGGCACGATGCGCATCAGGAGCGCCAGCACAATTGTGGCCAGACAGCCCGCCGCTGCACCAAAGAGAAAGTCATTTGAAACTCCATCGCCAAGAAATTCTTCGCGCCATTCGTGAAGCCTGTCCATTTCCGGTCACCAGGATGTTATATGAATGGCTTGACAGGATGCAAGTCAGAAATGGCGTTTCACTACTATTTAGGTAGTTTGTTGGCTTGGCATCGTGTCCACGAGCAAACGAGGCTACCCAACGTTACTGTATGCATCTTAGCGCGCCACAGTGGCTTCCGGTCTGTAGTCAGCCACAGAAGAACAGCTGTGTCTCACAACAGTCGGGCGCTCACAGGAAAAAGGTGTTTCAGATATTTACATATATGTATATACGGATATATATATATACGGATATATATATATATATATATTAATCTTTGACGTATGCGTCTATCAAATCATACCATGTGGTAATCCATCTTGTTCTATGCTATATCGTGTTCAACCATGCCACATATTAACCTCGCCATGCAAGATGAAAACTTCTGTATACAAGCGCGAAAAAAGGACATGCAAAATTTTTACGCATTTGTAGCATATCGGCTCTTCTTTCGAATCTGTTTGCCGTAGCGAAAGAAAACATAAGGAAAGGGCATCATAGCGAGCAATAGAAAGGCCAGAAGCGTAGATGCCCATTGGAACCCGAGTTTGTGGTACATCTGGTTTCCAAATAGCGGAAAAGCAGTTGCAAATAGGCAGCGAACAAAAGCATTTGCAGCTAGTGCACTGGCCGCGTAAGTAGGATACGCATCTACCAGGAAGGTGAAGATGCCGGTATACACGAGAACAATGCTTCTCAAAAGTTAGTCCACTTCGTCCGATATCTAGTTTGAATGGTGTGAAACATACCCGGCTCCAAAGATTGCTTCACCAATCATGGGCGCGATCCAGTGAACATGCGGATAGGATGTCCACGCGAATATGAATACACCCACTGGTGCCACCACCGCGCCGAGCACCGCCGGTGGCAGGCGGAATTCTGGCTCAGTCTTTCCTTTGATGCCCGTCTTCTGCTCGAGTTTGGCCACGAGTCCCATGCGGTAGCGATGCCACAGAGGATCCGTCGCTGTAGCTATGAACATGCCAACGCAGATGGGGATAAAGGCCATGCCCACCTGCCACAGATTAAAGCCGTAGTTGGTGGAAAATACGAGCGCAAATGCCCCAAAGAAGAGGTACAAAATACCCAACAGTATCGCAGACAGCAGACAGAGGTTCAAACACATGGGCTCAAAGATGAGTAGCTGTATGGGCCGCAGGAGAGAGACGCCGATGGCGCGAATGACGGATTTTTGTTTCTTCTCAGTAGGTGCCAACCAGCGGTCGTCTCCCGTGCGCTTGCGAAGATGACGGGCTTTATTTCGCAGGAGAATGGGATGGAACGTCTCGGGGACGAGGAAGATTGCAAAGAGCAGCACGCCCGTCCAGATCAGGAACACATAATATGTCCACCTCCAATGGGCATTGTAGTTGATGAACCCGCCGATGAGGGGCCCGGCAGTCGGTCCCAGAAACGGCGCCAGCGAGAAGAGCACCATGGGCCCCTGCAGCTCGTGCCTCTGAAACAGGTCGCCCACGGTGCCGCCGGAGACGGCGAGGAACGCGCTGCCGGAGAAGCCGCCAAAGAACCGTGACACGAGAATGGTCTGGATATTGGTGCCAAACGCGCCGGGGAAGAGGAACAGGACAAACACGGACCAGGCCACCAGGTAGATTGGGCGGCGACCGTAAAACTCGCTCAGAGGACCAAAAAGCATGGGCCCAAAGGCGATGCCAAGCACGAACAAGGACAGGCCGAGAACGGAAACAATTCTCGAGTTGCCAAACTCCTTTTCCATCTGCGCGTAAGTTGACGTGTAACCGGAACTGATATTGGTACTGTGCAAGTGTGTGTGTTAGTATACACAAGTATAGTATGTCAATGTCCCGTCACCTGGGGCAAACTTACACGGTAAAGCTTCCCGCGCAAAGAATTGAGACAATGGCCCATTTCTTGACTTTGTTAAAGCTCCAAGGGCACAGGGGATCGTTTGCGCCGTCGTCCCAACCGACTTCAAATGGATCCTTTTCTTGTGAATAGGACGGTGTGATGCGCTTGGGCTGCTCCTCGTCTACGCCGTAGCCATTGTGAGAGCGAATGCGGTCTAGGGACTCTGTTGATTCCTGTGTTGTCTGCGACACGCTGTTGGACGATGATGACTCCTCATTACCCAGTCCGTCGTGGTGCTGCTGGGGCTCCGGTCCGGGGGCGCCGCCGTCAACCACGGGTGGCTGCTGCTTTTCAATGTCGACACCCATATCTGTGTCCTGGCGGAGATGTACACTAGGATTGTTGAGTGAAGAGAAAGCTGAGGGATGAATCGAGTCTAGTGGTTGTTTGGTCAGGAATTGCAGAAAGCGTTCATTTATGTCCGAGATGCCATTGGCACTTGGTGCCCTTGAATGACTAGACTGTCAGGAGCCCGATTGTCAGCCGAACGGGGCCAATATGAGGGAACAAGATCTTTGAATATTTCCAATCCCCAAAGCCTAGTCGTTTGCAAGTTGTCTTGGTAATGCCCAGATCGTCTTGCGAGTCGCGATGAGACACCGATTGAAGCGAGGAAGACGTAATAAGAGGCACAACCGGTCCGATGGAAAAAAAGAAACCCCAAAAAAAGAGTTTCTTCCCCCATGAAGCTCTGGTCCTTGATGCGGGCCGAATTATAGTGGCAACAAGTAAATATGCAGTTCGGCACTACAGCCTAAGCGCGAGGGGACAGCCCCAGTTCAAATCAAGAGTAGCCAATTCGTCATCAGATGGCGGGCTTGTTACCCAATAATTGGTGGGCTTTGCACCCAATAACATTACCGCATGTGAAGCCCACCCCAGGTTTTCTCTTTTGAACGACATTGTAAAATAAAATGACCAAGATGTATGTGACTAGCTCGCCTTTTTACATTCGGCCCGAGAGTCGCTCTTGGTAAGCACTACTAAGCACCACCAAATCTCTCGGCACAGATCGGAGATGGCGCCCAGTGGAAGAAGAAGAAGAAGAAGAAGAAGAAGAAGAAGAAGAACCTTGCTTCCGTTTAATAAAGCTCAGACCCTACGGTCGGATATAACCAAGTCTCAGCCGTTCCCCCGTGACAACAGGCATCCTTGAAAATGTCTTGGCCAAAAGAAGAAAAGAGCCACTCTGGGATCATGTACACAGCCAATAGTTAGCCAGTGCACAGTCAAAATGCAGACCAAAAAGTAATCAATTCCCGGCCGGCATTGGCGAGCTCGCAAAGAAGGAAGAAATGCGCCATGTGTGAGGGAGCACATGAATCATCACAGACGCATGAGAATGACGTCCCAAAGCCGGCGTTCATGTGCTACATTGCAAGCCGTGGATGGGTTGCGATTGCAAGTTTGACTGTGAATGTATGGTTTGCCATTCCCATGCTCTCTCATGATGGAGTTTGGGATTCTGTTTCCATAGAGACACTCAAGCCAGGACTATAGTTCCACAACGTGTTATTTCATAATTTGTCTTCTGCTATGCAGGTACTATATACCCTCCCTGTGCGCTGTTTCTATATCCCGTTCCAACCGTCTATATCATATGCAGCATTGATTCGCCGCTAGTCAAATGAGGATAATGCTATACAACATGCCCAAAAACCAAATATACTGCTCGCTTATTGCCAAAATAGACTCCCGTCCTCCCCCATATGTACACTTCTTGACAGGCCACCGCGCGCCTCAATCATACACGCCCTAGTAACTTGCACGGTGCGCGCCTAATAGTATTCTGGTAAACCATCCTTTGCAAAGTCCGGCACGTCCGAGTCACAGTTAAAGTCCCGAGAATAGGCCTTCTGCGGAAGGATACCGGCCTTGAGCCCGGCCTCGTAGGACCACTGCGGCGCGCTCTCCGTCTTCCACGTCCAATACCACCAGCCCCAGCCCTTTTCAAAACTGTGCATCTGCGCCTCCGCAAACATTTTGAGAAACTTTTTATAATCGGAGCTCCACTTGCTCGGCTCCGCATTAGCCTGGGCGCACGAGCACTGTTTATTCTTGGTCGGGCATCTCGGCGTTAGAATAGACGTTTTGGCGTCTCCCGTGTCCAGGGTGCCCTCCCATCGGTTTCCCCATCCAACGTTTGTGAGATGCTTTGCGCAGTCAGTGTCTGCCTGCGACCACTCTGCAAAAAGCGTCGGTCCGTAGCCAGTACTCGTGTCCATGCTTTGCTGTGTCTGCTTCGTCCACCCGTCGCAGGCGTACTGAACCTTCTTTTGATGCGAAAAGTCAATCTGATTCTCGTTGAAAATGACGTATTGATGAACATCGAGCGCCATGGTGTCATAGCCCGTCATCCGACCCTGCCAGTTTTCGAGGCCCATGAACCCGTCACCAAAAACGACAATACCTTGGATGCCGTTCTTGCGTACCATCTTGTAAGCGTTCTCGGTCCAACTAATCACCTTGGAGGCATCCAACAACACCATTCGTGGTTCATTGGCCAGTCCATAGTGGCTAATGATATTCTTATAGCGATCTTGGCCGAAGAATTTGGACAGCCGGTCGTGAACATCCAGTGATCGCTGGGCATTTGTGTCGCCATCCGTGCCATTGAGCCAGCCAATGGCGCCCCAGCGTCCACTGTGATTCCAACCATTCTGGCTGCCTGGAAGACCATGGACATCGAGATTGATACGTAGCCCGTACTTTCGGGCCCATTCGATACCACGCAACAAGTATCTCCACGAGGTGCGAAACAAGTATGGATCTCCGTCGTACGTCGTCACGGCCCAGTACGAGAAGGGGATGCGCACATGGTCCAGTCCAGCGGCCGCAATCGCTTTGAATGTGTCTTCGGTGATAAAAGTCGAATAATGTTTTTCCAATGTCGACGCTGCCTTATCGCCCAAGTACGTCACCAGTGTCGCTTCGTCAATGATGCCCATGCTGAGCGGGTAGTCGAATAAAGAGGGCGTAATCCACGGCTCCAGTGACAGCCAGCCTCCCAAGTTGACGCCACGTGCCGGCAGATCCGTGTATTTTCCCCAAGGCTTGTTCAACGCCGGGACTTTGTCGTTGGCCTGTGTAGAGTCGTCCCAGTTTGAATATAAGCCCATGACGGGTAGGTCACCCACCATTTCGTCCGTAAAAGTGACATTGAAATCGGTAGTGGTGGCCCAAGTCCACGGATCCAGATATGTGTTGCGCCACTTCTCCGGTATAGAATTTCGGTCTTGACCGTTCAGCGACGATGATGATGAAGTGTCGTTGCCTCCGCCGCCGCCTCCTTGCTTCTTCTGGCTTACCACCACAGCGACGGCAATGATGACAATCAATAAGACAAAGCTGATTCCTCCAATGACCCACCACTTCTTCTTCTTGGTCCATCCTTTCTTTCGCTGAGGTAGAAGCTCATCTTTTTCGTAACTTTCGTCGCTCCATCCGCGCTGATGCCCTCGTGCGCGACCTTCTTCCATGATAGCTCCGCTGACTACTCGTTTCTTCTTCTTCTTTTCCTTCTCCTTCTCTTTTCGCCTTCGTTCTTTCTCGTATGCTCGTTCGGCTTCGTATTCGTAGTCATCTTCGCGACGGTGATGTGATGCGCGCCGTCGATCTGGCTTTCGGCTTTTGCGTTTGGCATTTTCCCTGTCCAACTGATTGAGAGCGCCAGCAGAGAGTTTTTGTGAGCTTTTTGTACTTCGCGATGCTCGTGTTTCCCTTGTTTCCCTCGTTTCACGGCTTTCTCTAGTGTCGTCCGAGGCCGTGCCTGGTCGCTTCGTGTGCGATCTTCTTTTGCGTTCCTGATGTCGTCTGGATCGGTCTCCGCTTCGTGGCCGCGATCGCCGCGCCTCTCGAGGTGACTCCCTCGATGGCATTGTCCCTGAACCAGTTTATGCTGATCTGAACACACTGAAATGCCGGAGAAAGGGAAGAGCAGAGTCGCAGGCCATGTGTAAAACATTGAACTCGTCGCCAGACGCAGAAATGTCTTGGGTAGCCACGTAATTGCCCAGCCCTTCCATAATTTCCACGTGGGCCACCTCGTATGATGCATGCCGCGCTGCCGGTGTTTGGCATAACGTTAGTCCTTGGCCATTTGCCGCAGCGCTGTTGGCCAAGCAACCATCTTGTCCAAGCCACACTAGCACCAGCCTCTTTTAGTTTCACCAGCCACTTTTGCTTCCCCAGAACAAAGCGGCACAAAGATGGATGTGACCCGCTTTTCCCGGCTCTCCAGAATCTAGGCCCTTTGACCCATTTCGTCAAACCCCGCGAGAGGCCGCAGCAAACCGAGTTCTAATGCGCCTCGTCGCCTTCGTCGACAAAAAACGCCTGTGTGCGGCCGGATGTCATCCTTTTTCCTAACATCACGCCTCGCTCCTTCGAAAATCTTTGCGCAGCTTCGCGGAAAGGGTCGCCGCCACCATGAAGCGTCAAGTCGCTCGTCAAATTCGCAGTGCCCTGCAAAGGCCCCGTCTACCTGTCGCTGCCCTTCCTCTTCACGCGTCTCGCTGCTACTCTACGCATCCTCCCAACGCCAAGCTCAACTTGCCCATTGAATATGGCTCTACTCCTTTATTAGCGCACAGTGCTGATGTGGTGCAAAAAAATCTCGAGATTCCTACCGAGGTCCGCAACGGCGCAATCAAGAAGCTGAATCTCTTCCAAGCCGTCAACGATGCCCTCGGCACCGCTCTTGCAGAGGACGAGTCAGTGGTCGTCTTCGGCGAGGATGTCGCTTTTGGTGGTGTGTTTCGATGCACAATGAAGTTGGCCGAGACACATGGTAGCGAGCGCGTCTTCAACACGCCTCTCTCGGAGCAAGGTATTCTGGGTTTCGGTATTGGTCTTGCCGCAGAGGGCATGCGCCCTGTTGCCGAGATACAGTTTGCCGATTACGTTTACCCAGCTTTTGATCAGATTGTCAATGAAGCGGCCAAGATGCGATACCGCGATGGTGACAACGGTCGCGGCGCTGGTGGCCTCACAGTTCGCATGCCATGCGGTGGTGTCGGCCACGGTGCTCTCTATCACTCACAATCTCCGGAAAGCTTGTTCACCCACGTTCCTGGAGTTCGCGTCATTATGCCAAGGTCTCCTATCCAGGCCAAGGGCCTTCTGCTATCCGCGATCCGCAGCAACGACCCGTGTATCTTTATGGAGCCGAAGATTCTTTACCGTGCCGCCGTTGAGCAGGTTCCTGTCGCCTCCTATGAGCTCCCGCTTTCCAAAGCCGAGATACTCAAGGAGGGCAGCAATGTCACGGTTATTTCTTACGGTCAACCTCTTTACTACTGCATCGAGGCCATCCGCCAGCTGGAGGCTCAGCGTCCCGACGTATCCATCGAGCTCATTGATTTGCGTACTATTCACCCCTTTGACAGACAGACCATCTTTGAGAGCGTTAAGAAGACTGGAAGAGTTATGATCGTTCATGAGGCTTACACGACAGCCAGTGTTGCTTCCGAGGTCGCCGCGGCTATCCAAGAAAACCCCGATACCTTCAATAGACTGGAGGCGCCTATCCGCCGCGTGGCCGGCTGGGATGTCCATAACGCTTTGGCCTTTGAGCGATTCCACCTCCCAGATATTACAAGTACGTTTGGTTCAATGCCCGAAAAAGGGCAGGAAAATAAAGCTAACGCATTTACAGGAGTGTATGATAACATCAAGCGCCTGTTGGATTATTAGAGAACAAAGTAAATCTTTTTGTTTAGCAAGACTCCGGCGGGATTTTATAATAAAGACAAGACATGCATAGCATGGAAATTAAAGAAGAAGCGCAGGCAAAACCAATATAAGAAATCAAATCAAGATTATGCAGACTCATACATTCCTACCTGTATTCGAGCTCCGAACTGTTCTGCGCCTAAAGACAATCAGTGCTTGTTAGCAACCGAGCTTGCCCCTCGCCTTGTTTTGCTGTGGTGCCCCGCCCTTGTCAGGGTGCCTCCACAGGTTACGCCATCAACTCCTCTCGGTCTTCCGGTCACAAAGTAAGGTCTGGCACGATTCTCGTAAAAACTGCAGATTTCTGGCGAGAGAATTGATACTTGACAATGTCGCAGCTCGAGACTGTGGCATCCTTCATCGAGGGAGCTCCTCCGGGCGAGGTAAGGCGCCAGTCACCCCTCCTCGCGACCGATTGCGCGAAACTCCAGAAGCTAACGTCCGCCTTTTGCTCCAGCTTGCCGATGTCGTTGCCGGTGCGCATGCCGTCCATTCTATACTACGATGTTCATGCGACTCTTCGAGACTAACTAGTGCTTTGCACCGCAGACATCAAGACCCTTACTGCCTCGTCCCCGAACCTTCTTTCGCAGCTCGGACCGGCGTTTCAAAAGTACAACGAGGAGCAGCTGATCACGGTGAAGCTGCCCGGAAGCAGCCAATCTGTAGGTGAAACTGTACAGTGTGTAGGTATGGGCCCTACTAATGCCGCCGCGCAATCCCAACAGGTACTCGTCAGCGAACACAATAGGTTAGGCGACGGCCGATACTACGATGTCGAGAGCTCTTCTAGCTTCGAGTTCGACCACACCACACAGGTTCGCGGCAATCATGACCCTCTAGATTGAATACATGCTGATTTGTCTTCTACAGAAAGCTAGCGCTGTACAGAGTCATACCATCGAAGGCGCGCAGGCCGATCTCACGTATGCAGTCCTCGAAGATCGACGTTGTGACGATTGCTAAAAAAAAGACTGCAACAGAAAATCGACATTGAAAAACTTGGCGACATACATTTCGGAACACTTTCCGAATGCTGCCTATGGCGTGTACCCGATCGAGTCAGACTCCAAGGTTGCCATAATTATCGTGGCCAACAAATACAGCCCGAATAACTTTTGGTAGAGCATGGCCGTCTTCAACGCTTCCGCCGCATACAATCTAACAAATTGGGAATTAGGAACGGCCGTTGGAGATCTGTCTACACGTTCGACCCCTCGTCTGGCTCACTCGAAGGAACCATCAAAGTCGACGTCCATTACTACGAAGACGGCAACGTGCGCCTGCAGACCAAGAAGCCAGTCTCTCTTTCTGTTGCATCGGGCACGGGCGCGGGCATCGCGAAGGACATTTCATCGACGGAAAAGAAGTATCAAGAGGAGCTCAACAGGGGCTTCGTTAGCCTGAGCGAGGGTGCGTTCAAGGGCCTGCGCAGGCAGCTGCCAGTCACCCGGCAAAAGATTGAGTGGGATAAGGTCACCGGTTACAGACTCGGCCAGGATATCGGGGGCGGTTCATCGAAGCGATAGTCTCTACGTCAGAGGTACAAATTCATAGCCGTGCAAGTCAGAAGATGGCATATTCGAATCAAATAGCGTCGATTGCAGGAGCTATCCAGTTATTCTGGCAGACATGCCATACGAGAGTCGAGGCTAGGGTTGCAGTGACGTGATGATAATTGCAAGACCTAGTATGTGCTCTGTGTCGATGCATCGATTATGGTCGTGGCTGTATCTCTAATGGCAGCCGGGAGGGACGCTCCACTGAAGTTTGCCGCTGGGCAACGCGGGATGGGCAGGCAGGATGGTGTAATGTGGACAAAGCATACATATGTACGTAGAAAAGTGGTAGAGGTTGTTAAGTCGGTGAAACAAAAAGACAAAGACAGACGGAACCAGGCACATTGACGAACGGTAGTTAGGCGGTAAGGTATGGAACTATCGTTGCCGAGCTTGGCTTCCGTGTGATCGGAATCGGGAACCAGAGTGCCGTCCGGTTTTTGTGGGAGCAATGCGAATGCGGGGAGTACATTTGCCCCGGAGAACTGGACACGTTTGAGGACATGTGATGGAGGAGTGGTGAGCAACGGCGCTGTGGGGTGTTCTGGGGGTTTTTACGAAGAGAATCGGCAGGCATGATTTACTGCTATTGCCAAGTGCATCAGTAATAGTGTCAATCGTGAGGGACTCGGCGCATCAGCAGAGGTTCGTTTCTTGACCTGCTTTGTTATGTTGGTGTAATTATCTCTGATTGATGGTAATCTGGCTTCAGCGGATGGGCCGGACGCCGCGGGAAGGACAAAGGTCGTGCTACTTGCATGCACTGTAGTAGCCCTCTGTCTGATTATGCATGTGCACGCATTTCAGTGATGCGCTTCCCACCAAAAGGTCTCGGGCATGCTGACGAATAGGAGCCAGCAGACAGTCATTTGCGACATCTCAATTGGCTGCCTCTCACCCCCTCTAAGACAATGTGGGCCATTTTCGCCGCGGTTTTTTTAATTGCAATTGTGGATGGCGCCCTTGTCTGTTGGGACGCTGCCTCAGTGGCCTCAATGCCTCTACAGCTGGCTCCCGAGGGCCCATGTCGCATTGTCGGGCGGGCCTTGCAGGGCACCGAGTGCGCTAGCTGGCCGCTCCAGAGGACCTGGCTCGGGAAAGGCAGACCCTTTTCCAGAGTCCGTCCTCCGCAGCGCAACCACGCCAGTTCTATTCGTGCTGATCTGACACTCCTTCATCTCAACCTCTTCTTTTCTTCTCCTCCCCCAGATCTTACTCGTGTCCATTTCTGCAGCTCCCGCCTTTGCGAAACCACTCCTTTCCACGAATCGGCCGACGTCAACCGAATTCACCATCCCTTTTCTACTTGAACACACCCCTATACCCAGCCTTCAAGACCGTCGACCGAGGCAAGGAAAAGAAAAATGTCCGAAATCAAGGAGTTCAGTTTTCAGGATGTTGCCGAGCACAACACAAAGAAGGACTGCTTCCTTGTAGTTCATGACAAGGTCTACGACTGCTCCAAGTTCATTGATGAGCACCCGTAAGTCGAAATTCTTCCGACCCGGCGCAACCACGCCATCGCAACCTCGACGCCACCAAATATGCCATGCTGACGACGTCCTACCTAGTGGTGGTGAGGAGGTCATCCTTGACGTTGCTGGCCAGGATGCCTCTGAGGCTTTCGAGGATGTCGGCCACTCTGACGAGGCCCGCGAGAGTCTTGACGAGCTCCTCGTCGGCACTCTGAAGCGCCAGGTAAGCAACCCCAAACAATTACAGTCGTCGACCCTTCGACAGCCGAACGATGATACGCATTTTATCATTGCGCAAGTTCTAACTCGAGACTTTACAGCCTGGCGACCCTGCTCCCAGAGCGACTCCCGCCGCCAAGACAGCCAACAATGGCAACGCCGACAGCACTGGTTTGGGCATTGGCCTCTATGGCATTGTTCTCATTGGCGGCATTCTCGGATATGTTGGCTACCAATACCTTCAGAACCAACTACAACAGCAGCAGTCTGCTTAAAATACAAACAGGGCTTTTCGGATGAGCAGGATGGTCCGGCTGGCGACGTGAGAGGGCAGCTGCAAAGCCAACCACGCACAACGTCATCACTCCGGGATCCATGTCAAAGGAATGTGTTTCAAAATCGGAGTTTGCATATGGTTCAAGCGTTGACCGGTATGAGGTCTCTGTGCCATGTTTGGGCGTGATGCGAACGCGCATTGTGCGACTGGTTTTGATAGATAGAACGGCGCATGCGCAACTGATGCTCCGCCTCCGCGCTTCACTATCGGTAGTCGAGGTACTGTTTGGCGGCGCATCACAGATAGATGTTGCGATTTAGATACAATGTTTTAATCAATGATACATGTGGAAATTACTACCATGGCACAAGATGGAGACTATTGCGCCTGTGCATCCAGATCGTAGTTTGTGCACCGTGAATTGCCCCGTGTTCGGTAAATGCGCCTCCGAACGCACTAGCCACAGCAATATTCCGCCGCCACAAAGCGCCAAGCCACATTTGTACCACCTCAACGTCTCGAGGTGTGCTACTTATTGGTTTCGATGGTTTCAGCTCCAGATAATAGTCTCTGTGCTCCTCGCAACACCGTACCTCACACCCCCGCTCCTCATCGGCTGCCAGCACCGCTTCTCGAATCCGTCCATCGCCCAGCCCATCGAACGCACAAAGGAAATCATTGCCAGCCCCCGACGCTGCTGCCGCCTGTGGTCATCCAACCATTGTCGCCATGTCTTCCTACCTGGAGAAGCAGTCGGCCGCCTTCAAGGGCACACTCGCGTCGGCAGCGTCCAAGCTCTCGAACCCGATGAGCGTCAAGGCCGCGGCGCTCGCGCCCCCGTCGCCGTCGCCGTCTGCGGCCTCGGACGGCGCGACACCGACGCCGACGGCCAAGCGCAAGAGGGAAGCGCACCCCGAGGTGTACTCGCAGCCGCAGCTGACGGGCTACGGCGTCGACGTCAAGTCGCACATGAAGTTTGCCGTCGACTTTCTCAAGGCCCGCGGCGCGCCCAAGTCGATGAAGGACATCATCGACCACCTGAGCGTCCGCAACACCACCGACGAGCACAAGCAGGAGCTGGCCGAGGGCCTGCGCGGCCACCCCCGCGTCGACTGGCGGCCCGACACGAGCTTGAGCGAGCAGACGTGGCGGACCGGCACGTACAGCTACCGGGCCGTGGTCCCCGGCGTGACCGACGCCACGAGCCTGCTGGCCTTTCTGCAGCGCAAGACGGACGCCTCGAGCCTCGCCGTCCGCGACCTCAAGGACGGCTGGCCCGACTGCGAGGACACGCTCGCCCGCCTCGAGGCCCAGCACAAGATCCTCGTCACCCGCACCAACCGCGAAAACTTTCCCCGCCACGTCTGGCTCGACGACGCCTCGCTGCACCACGCCATCCAGCCCGAGTTCCAGGCTCTGTGGCGCCGCGTCCAGATTCCGAGCGTCGACGACATGCACCGCAAGCTGACCAACGCTTCGCTCAAGCCCACGAGCGAGGACCCCCGCAAGATGGCGGCGGCGGCCGGCAACAAGCCCAAAGCGCAGAAGAAGCGCGCCAGCAAGCGCGGCGGCAAGCAGACCAATGTTCACATGACGCACCTCTTGCAGGATTACAGCAACCTGCGGCGCTGAAGCGGGGGAAGTATTATGCTTTGCCATTATCTAGTTTGGTTATGCCGAAGATGAGTGATGCGAGGAGGGCGTTTTCTTTTTTTTTTTTGTGTGTGTGTGTGTGTTTGGAGCGAAGGGAGAAGCGGGAGCGAGAGTGCGGCCAAGAAACGAGATTGAGAAAAGAGTGTATCATACGGGCATCATCATTTTGTGCACTTGGGGGGTGATTGGGTGCTTTCCATAATGGCGTTTTTTTGAGTTTCTGCTTTCATCAAAATTACTAGCATGTTCCTCAGTGTGTCACATCGATCCTCTTGAAAATTGAGAGAACAAGAGAGAGAGCAAAAGAACTGGGAATGGGAACAGCGGGCGTTTAGGAGTCTCTGATACTGCACCGGCCACTAGTCCGCCCAAAATATTTAGAAAGTATCAGTACAAGATTTTTATCATCGCATCAAATCAGGAATTTGTAGCGAAAAATTGTCGAAAACCTCTAATCGCGCGACCTTGTGGTAATGCTATGCTCCGAAACCAGATGCTACTTGTCCTAAATGTCCGCCTTGATTTGGTTTCAAGACCCTGCCCTTTAGTTCCTGGGCTTTGAGATATTTCCCAGTCAAGAGTGTCGCCTGCGAGAAATAGGAATGTTTACCAAAACGAAGATCATGTCTTTCGTCATTGGCGTTTACAGCCTCGGCCGCAGGCCTCAAGTCAGTATGCGTACGAGCCCAGACATTTTAGTATATGTGCATCAAAAAATTACTTGCTCAAGTCTTCATAAAGTCGCTAAATCAAGGAGGTTCATCTAAAGGGCAGCAAGACTCGTGGAGCAGCAAGGCCGATTGCTGCTCCATCTCGCACCGGAAAAGCCCGAAAGGGCACAAACAATGCCTCGCAGAACAAGATGTATGCATAAAATGTGGACCAATAGAAGAAATAAAAGAAAAGATAAAGAAAAGACTGGAAGGGAATTTGGTATTTGAAAGCCCGCTGAGATGCCCAAACCGCGCCGATGCATCCTTTGAATCGCTTTGTACGATGTATAGTCTGCCATGAATTAAAGAGAAAAGGGAGAAGAAGAAGAAGAAGAAGAAGAGAAAAAAGAAGAGAAAAAAAGCAGAAGTTGAAACATGACGGGTCCATCAGAGCAGATAATGTATCAAGTGCTGTTTCGTAGCGAGGTCGCGGGGCCTCGAAACACAATGTCGCATATTGGTAATGGAGCTGGCAGATGATATAAAGGGTGATCCAAGGCACACACTCTTGCCCTTCATCGCGCCAGCTTTTCCTCGTAAATCTTGTCAAACAAGTCGGTAAACACTTGCGCGTGCTGAAACCCGCCGACCTTGAAGCGCCCCAAGACCGTCACGCACGGCACGGCCTCAATGCCGCGCTCCTCTCGAGCGGCCTCAACCTCGCGATCAATGCGGCGCGTGGCGTCATCATCAGCAAGTTCCAGAAACACATCCTCCTTGTCAAGCCCGAGCCCATCGGCCGCAATCTGCGCCAGCACCTCCGCGTCGGACAGGTCCCTCGCGGCGACGAGCCCATTACGCATCAGCAGCTCCACGAGCAGCGCCTGAGCCTGGCGACCGCCGCGTCGCTTGGCCAGCGCGACGAGCTTGTGGGCGTCGCGCGTGGGGCCGATGCGGCCCGAGTGATCAAAGGCCGGCAGGCCGTGGGCGCGGCCGGCGACGCGGACGCGCTCGAGCTGCGCGCGCAGCCGGGCCTCGTCGGGCAGCGCGCTGCCGTAAAAATCGAGCGTCTTGCAGCTAGAGCGGAGCATGGGCGCAATGTAAAAGGGCCGCCATTGCACCTCGAATTCAACCTCGGGATGCCGCGCGACGAAGCGGTCCATGGCGGCCGCGAGGCTGCGCATCTCAATGTAGCACCAGGGGCAGATGAAGTCAATATAGACCTCGAGGGGGATGAGCATCCGCTGCGTCGACAACTGCGGAATCAGCCGGCTTCTTCCCCGGTCCTGCCAGCCAGAGACGTTCCACGGCGTCGCGGCAGCATCGGCGGCGGCGGCGGCGTCTATGGGCTTGTGCCGCATCATGGGAAAGTGGCTGTTGGGCGTGGCCGTCGCGGTCGTCATGGGTATGAGTAGTGTTGGGCTTGGTGTTGTTGAAAGTTGGCACGTCGTCAATCGACAGGGAAATCAGCCTTTGCGCAAACAATAGGTCACCGACGGCGAATTCGGGGATTGTTCGTTTCAATGGCCACGGGCGTCTGATAACGCGTAGGCCTGGGCTTTGAGGTGACCGTGTTGTTGATATGGGCGATGTACAGTGTTAGCAGCCTGTTACCGGCTCTGACTATGAACCGCACAGAGTTTTCTTGCTCTCGGCCCTCCCAAGAACTTTGTTGCTGCTGGTTTCCTTCAACGGATAGATGGGCGGGTGGCGCGTGTTTTGCCGCAGACACTGTCGGATGGGCGTGGCTGCTGTTGTTCTTATGTGAGAGAGTACGTCACAAGTTGGGCCGCAGGATCGAAACGAGGTCTAAGAAAAAAGCCCAACGAAAAAAGCTTGCTCCGTGCGCAGAGTCGACCGAGACGAAAGACTGCAAAGTTGGCCCGAGGTCTTTGCTTGGGCGTGAATGTGTCGGTGGAGGAAGCAGTAGTCGCCGTCAAGGTCGTCGAGATAGACGATCAAGAGCTCGCCTGCCTAACAAGGCTTGACGGACCTCGAGTATTTCGGTATGTGGCGTGGTTCTTGTGGCAAAAGGTTTGCGAAGGACCGTGTCTGCGTGTTAGTGGGCTGATGCGAGTTCGCGTCCCCCACAATTACTCAAGCCGGTGCAGAGTAAGCTTTGGTAGTTTTTTCCTTGTTCAGTCATGCCTACCCCATGACGATGGAGAGTAAAAGAGAGCGAATTGCTCGAGGAGTGTGCGAGTAGTTGTATCAAGCAAACGGGAGCGCGTCGATTGACGGAGGAGAAAAGATGGGCCGGCGAATGGCGGGGGGGAGTGGGAGAGACAAGGGCCCAACAAGGATGTGAATGAAACTCGATCCAATTCATATGGGCCGAGTACCGATTATAAATTCCCAGGTTCCACTGTGTCTTTTATTTTTATTTCTTCTCTTTCTGCGCGCCCTTCTGCTGCTGGGCGAGGCTGAGCTAGAGGGGCGCTTGTAGCAGAGGAGGGGTGTGTGTGTGAAGCTAGAATCCGCCCGACTCTCAACGAATGTATCATCACTCGTATGAAAGCAACAAGATTGTCTACATGGTAAGCGAGTGTAATACCAGGATCTGTTTTCTTGTGGCACCGTCAGCGTCGCTGTATCTCCAGCCCGATGCTTCGTCAAAGCAACAACCAACGCACCGAGCAGGCCAGATAACACCGCTGCCCGTCGTCTTACCATCCAGACTACACAAAAACTAAATAACTAGCTATCAACTAGGAAATTTGGGTTGGCGGACAAGCGGGGTACGCAACGACTGCAACAACTTGTTTGGTAGAAGCGTCTCTAGCCAGGCGCTATCCAAGGGGAGGGTGATATTTGGCTGCATCTCGGCTTCACACCCAATCACTGATGAATAGTAATCGTGGCCCGTGTTTGGCAGGCTTCCCGCGGCATACTGCGATTTGGTCCGTGTATGAAAAAAAAAAAAAAAAAAAAAAAAAAAAAAAAAAAAAAAAAAAAAAA
>JAAHCF010000297.1:0-43863 GCA_038367545.1 Beauveria asiatica | reverse complement strand
CCTCCAACTACAATACCACAAACCCAAGTGTCACCTACCTACCTATTTACCTACCTACTACCTTAGTAGGTACCTATCTCCTACCTGGTAGGAATGGACGGAGGTAGCTGCTTGGCTCAAAAGCTTAGCTCCCAGCGCCTCCCAGCACCTCCCACTTCTCGCCGCTGCAAAGGGAAAAAAAAGAGCGGCCCCTCCATCGAACCCCATGGCAGAAAGTCATTTGCTCTCATCACCCTTGACGCTGCCATCTTGGTCCTCGTCTTTCTGTCCTACATCATCCCTTAAAAGGCACGCGCAATCTTCCGCGTATCCCGACGTCTTGTCTAACCCAAAAATCCTCTCCCTCTCCCCTGCCAAACTTGCTGCTGGCTGAGCTTCTCTGGCCAATGCCGGCCTAATAAGCTCTACCAAGAGTCCCACAATACACCTCTTCAACCTCTTTCAACCCTTGTCCTTTATTCTACCTTTTTTTCTGTTTTCAAATTCGACCGGCTTTGAGCTGCGCACCTATTTCGTCTCTTCTTGAAACCCAAGATTCCAAACGTCGTGGCGCGGGCGCATCATTGTATCATGCTAACAGGCTGGTTTGGCTCTACTGAAGCGGGCAGCCGCGCCTCCGCAGACGATGGCAACAGATCCGACCCCGACCAAGATACTCAAATCATGGAGCCCGATCAGGGAAACGGTAAGTTGACAAAGTGATCCCTCCTTGTTTGCGGCTTTACATTCATTCCTCGAGCGCCATGCCCGCCAACATTGCCAGCTAACCTGTTTCCCCGCAGTCCTGTCGCACATCATTTCGCAGCTTCGCCCTGGTGCCGACTTAAGCCGCGTCGTCCTTCCTACCTTTATTCTTGAGCCGCGCAGTATGCTTGAGAGAATAACAAAGTCGGTCGCCCACATATCCCGTTTCTTCCTATACCCGCTAACCCCGCCTCGCAGCTTCATGTGCCATCCAGAAATGCTGCTGCACATCCCCACCATAGACAATGACGTCGAGCGCTTCGTCTCCGTCGTCAAGTTCTACCTCAGTGGCTGGCACATTCGTCCGCCGTACGTTTTTAGCCTCTTCCCTGAACACACGATTTCTCTCCCGCTAACATCGTTTCCAGAGGCGTCAAGAAGCCGCTCAACCCTATTCTCGGCGAAATCTTCTCCTGCTACTGGGACCTGCCCGACAACAAAAAGGCCTACTATATTTCCGAGCAGACCTCGCACCACCCGCCCAAGTCAAGCTACTTTTACATGGCCCCAGACCACCACATTCGTATTGACGGCACCCTCAAGCCCCGCAGCAAGTTTCTTGGCAACTCGGCCGCCAGCATGATGGAGGGCATCGCCTTTTTGAGCCTCCTCAACAGAGGCAAGGACAAGACCAAGGGCGAGAGATAGTCAGTTGCCCAGCATATCATGGTCTGCCGAGCTTTCATAACTAACAGCCATCGCAGCATCGTTACGCAGCCCAACATGTATGCCCGTGGCATCCTCTTTGGCAAGATGAAATACGAACTCGGGGACCACAGCTTTGTTCGTTGCCCCGAACTCGATCTTATAGCCGACCTCGACTTCAAGACCAAGGGCTGGGTAAGCGGCACCTACAACGCCGTTGGCGGCGTCATCAAGCGCGAGAGTACAGGCGAAGTGCTTTACGAAATCTCTGGCATGTGGCACGAGGAAATGTTTCTCAAGAATGTTGCCGTATGTCTCCGATACCCGTATACCATCCTGGATATTGCTAATTCGACAAACAGAGTGGCCACCGCGAAATGTTTTTCGACGCCACACACGCAAAACCTAGCAATCCCCAAGCTCGGCCCATTTCTGAACAAGAGGAGCGCGAATCGCAAAGGCTTTGGGAGTTGACGGCCAAGGCCGTCAGGGAACGCAACCACGAATTGGCCACCGACGAAAAAACCAAGATTGAGGACCGCCAACGCGAAGAGGCTGCCGCTCGCGCCCAAGAAGGCAAAGAATGGCGTCCACGACTGTTCCGCGCCGTCAAGCCCTCTGTCGAAGAGTCTGAGCAGGGCGAAGATAATCTCGAATGGATCATCGATGCTCATATGTGCGTTTTCTCTCGATTACATACATGACTTACTTCTCTGCTAACATGTGCTATAGTGACAATTCGGCCTCTCCTGAAGATAAAAAGAAGCAAATCCTCTCCATATACCCCATCCTACCTGGACAAAACGCTGGTCAGGTACCAGCCACCCCTCCCAGCGACGTGGCGCCCGCCCCTGAAGCCGCCAAACCCGCCCCTGAAGCCCTTTCCAACAACCTCGTTGAAATCGGCGGCAACGATGCGCCCGCTCCACCGCCCGTCAAGCCGGCTGACGACGTCGAGACCATGCTCAAGGAGACGGGCAAGCCTGCTGAGGGATCGCTGATTGACTTGTGATATCGTAGGCTTGTGGTGCCTACGGCGGAAAGGCCTGTTGCTGCTAAACAGTGCATCATGCAGGTCATGACGGGTTTGGTTACTGTGAAAAGGAATTGTCCTTTATTATATCTAGTTGTCACTACTTAGAGATATTTACGCTCAACGCAGGTCATGTTGGTGTGGCATATTTTTTTCTTGGGTTAGTCTTTTTTGGCTATCAGGGAGATTACATGATTACCTGGGGACCGGGTGCACCAGCATTCAACATGATACAATGACTTGGTTCGAACTAATATGTGACTTGCGATAAGACATGCATGCACGTGGCCATGCGCACAGAGTATAATCTCTTGCAAAGTTGAGCGAGTACGCTCTTGATATATGGTATGGATAACGTGCTCATCCCACTATAGTCTTTTTTTTTTTTTTGCTTCCTGCTTCCTGCTTCCTGCTGCATAAACGCATATCCCAACTCGAGAAAGAATCCGTAACGCCGTTCAAGTATACAGTTTTGTGTGTGCAGCTCATCGCACCTCTCTACCACCGCCTCTTTGCCGGCTCGGGCGTCGGCGAGCGGCTGACACTCTTTTCGTCGCGGCCGCGGGCACGCAGCCATTTTTTAGTGCTAAGGGTCAGATCGCGGTCGAGCTCGTCGCTGGGGTTCTTGCGGTGTATGAAGTTGCAGAAGCCGCCGCGCATGCAGCCCTCGCCCGAGTTGAGACGGCAGCAGGCCTCGCGGAAGTCGGTCACGGGGCTCAGCTCGCAGTAGATGGGGCGGCCGGCGTACCACCGGCCGTTGAGCTCGTCGCAGGCCTTTTGTGCGGCGTCTTCGTATTTGAAGCGGGCGTAGACGTTGCCTATGAGGTCTACGTTGGTGCATCTAGTCAGCAAAGGGAACAAAGAAAAGAAAAAAGACCATCGGTCATGGAAAGAAGGAGAGAAACAAGAAAAGAAGTACTCACGATCATTGTTATTGTCACACACAACCAGCTCCTCTAGCTCGCCGTACTTGCACAGCTCGCACCAAATGTCCTCGTAAAAGGCGTCAAAGTGGTTCTGCAGCTGCGACGGGTTCATGCGGTTCGTGTTCTTTTGGTCGTACGCCGGGTTCTGGTACAGGTTGGGCATCAGAATCGTCTGGCTGTACGAGGGCTTGACGTGCTTGCGCGAGCACCGGTCGCCGTGCCGGCACGCGCCAATCTTGAAGTAGAACGAGCAGTTGACCTTGTCCTGCTCGGTGCCAAAGATGGAGGCTAAAAAGTTGGCCATGGTTGCGGTCGGTCGGGTGGGTTGGAGGAAAGGTTTTGGAGGGGACCTGGTTTATTGTTTGAGGGCGGTTGTTGAAGGAGTAGGAGGAGGAGGAGAAGGTGGAGGATGGGGGCGGACTCGTGGTGAGAGAGCAAGGTCGCTTCGCAAAGATGAGGAAACGGCAGAAGTGCGATTGAGGCGGGATCAAAGTGAGGCGCTCGCGATTTGATTAGATGCGCGCGGAAAGATGGCAACTTTCCAACGTTGTCGTTATTATACGGGAAATTGAAGCTTGCACGCAGCTTTGTCATGCGCCACAGGAAGCTGTGGCGGAGTCACGTGATGAGGCTGATTTCTAAAGATTCTCCAAATTTCTACGGCATGCTGGGCCAGGCATCACGTGGAGTGAACCGCAAGTCTAGATTTATTTGCAACCTTGACCATTGTGTCAATTTCTCTTTCGGCATCAATTAGTTATGGGCTTGCTGTAAGAGGCCAAGACGGCCACATCGTCAGTTGGGCAACAGACGCTCACTTGATGCACAAGGTAAGACTCTTTTCTCTTGCTTTTCCACAATTTTCATTCGTTTATATGATGGTCCAATTTCGAATTGGATTCTGCAATTCTGAGGGGCTTGATTTGATTCTTCGAGCTATATTCTGCGGATACTTTCACAGCTGATTATGTTGCAAATCATGTATCTTTTTTTTTTTTTTACATGTTTTGCCAGATTCACTCCTGTTATCAAGCAGTCACTGTTTTCGTTCCGTCTTCTAACACGTCCATGCCAGAACAGGAACCAAGCATACCACACCGCTTCTCATTTTCGTGTGTTGGGCGGGAACATGGTCGGGGTTTCGCGCGCTCGTCGCGTCTCGAACTCGGCTGCGAGTTCTCGACAGCCCCCCCCGCAAATCTCGCCATCCGTCCGCCTCTCGGCGTGCAGCCTCTCTTGTCTGCGGCGAGCAGCCTGCGGCAGCACGCCGACTGCCTCCTCAGTCGTCTCGACTGAGGGCACTTGCTCAGCGAGACGCCGCCAAAATGTCAACGTACTCTTGACGAAGCACATGCGCAGCGTTGCCTCAAAAAAGTCCGACGTGGTGTCGCCGCGCGCCATGGCGAAAGCGGCCAGCTTCTCCTTGCCACCGAGCTGCAGGAAAAATTGTTTCCCAACCAACCGCCGCACAAAGGCGGGTGCTCGTGTCATGCCGCCAGCTTCTGCGCGTCGAGGCCCCTAGAAGCAGACGACGACGTTGCGCGGCGTCGTCGGGGTGGACGGGCAAAGTACGCGCGGATGGTGAAGAGCTGGCTGTGTCAGCCGGGTGGGCAGTAATTATTTTGGGCGCCGCTCCAGGGCCGGTAGTCGCAGTCGTAGGCGGTCATCTCGGTAGCGAGCATGTCTCCGAGCATAAGCCGGTCGCGGGCGAAGCCGAGGCCCGCCGGTGTTTGCGTAGAAACTGTCGCGGTGGTGGGTACTTGGTGAGAGTCAACGCACTCACGAGGTGGTGAACGGTGGTGGCGACTTCTTTTCCGACAATCTGGACCATGGCGTAGTTGTATATGTGGTGTAAATTATGTGACTGTCGAGCTCGTCGAGCGTATGTTGATTGCTGGCTGCAAGAGGGATTCCGAGTATCAGTACACTGAAATTCAACTTCGGCTTCAAGCTACTGCTACTTATACTTGCTAGCCTGTCTGACCAACTCATCATTGCATCAGTATTATAAGCTCCTGCCTTACGCCTACACCAACCGATGGCCGTACTTACTCGGGGCTGGGCGTGATAGCTTCGATGTGCTCGTCGGCCTCACATACGGCTAGCCGTCTCAACTCCATGACATCTTATTCCGTACCTCTTCAGCTTAACCCCCCCATTCATGGCACCACCGTACTGTTTTCTCTTGTCCTGGTTGCCCCCAACTCGCAGAGACCGAGCTAAATGCTGCTCCTGGGCCGCGCGCATCGGTCCCGTGCAATGTCTCCAGCTGCCCCCCCCCCCCCCCCCCCCCCCCCCCCCCCCCCCCCCCCCCCCCCCCCCCCCCCCCCCCCCCCCCCTCATTACCCATCCCCGTCCCGTCCACGGTGATGGCTCACAAAGCATCGCCTACGCAGGTGCACATGTGTATATATTCTAGGACAATATAATATTGCTGCTTATCGCCAATGTTTTGAGGCGATCGATTGGGATGGTGCCCACAGCAGCGCCACCCAAAGTTTATAAGCTGGATAGAGAACCATGTCCGACTGTAATGATAGAATGGATGTTAATATGCCTCCGTCCCTGATGTCACAAATGCGAGCTTTGTGGGTCAAACTTGAAATGCCGAATAGAACCAGATACCAGAGAAGTCATATAATTGCTCTGCATTATTGTAGTGGTTCTACACGCAGCTTGACGTCCAGTCCATCTACCCAATACCCCAGCTGCCGCGGTCCGTCGCGGAGCTCAACCTCACGCTTTACCCACCGGCCCGACTGCGCGTCCGCAAGCTTCTCGCCACACGTATCCCTGGTCGCATCCGCCGCCGCCGGGGCCGTCACCTCGTCATCGTCATCCTCGTCCTCGTCCGACGTGTCGCCCTCGTCGCTGTGCTTCCTCGCCACAGGATCCCACTCACCCGTCTCCCAGACGAGCCGGAGCCGGAGGGGCGAGACACCGTAGAGCTTCGCCACGCGGGCCTTGACGGCGTACACGTCAAATGCCTGCGGGATACGCACAGTCTTGTCAGCGCGGCCCGCGCACTGCAACGTCAGTGTCACAAGGCGAGCCTCCAGAAACGCCGGGTTCACCCTATGTGTGCGGACCACGTCGGGAGCCCCGTACGCGGCGCACAGCGCGGCGTAGCGCGGGTGCGCGACCAGAACCGTCGACGCAGCTGCCTCGGGTACCGCGGCCAGCTGCTTGGCGATGCGTGAGAGGTAAAATAGTTCCGCGTTGCTGCGGTCGTTGGCGCTGATGCGCGAAAAGTTGAGAGTGCGCAGCGGGCCGATGCGCGCAATGGTAAACATGTGCGCCTCGTCCGCCGTGGCTGTCGGCGCGGCGGGCGACGCGCCGACGTCGTAGACGGGGTTATGGCTGATGCGCAGCGCCGTCAGCCCCGGAAAGTGCGTTGTCAGGTTATCAATGAAGTCCCAGCCATCGATCTGATTGTACGAAACGTCAATGTATTGCAGGGAAGTTGGAAATACAGGGCAGGGTGCCTCATCCGAGGCAAGACTGCGGATGTTATTGCCCTTGAGGTAGATGTTGCGAAGAGAGGTGAGAGAGGTGAGGCTAGCGAGATCGGCGATTGAAGCGAAGCTGTTGTATTCCAGGTTGAGTGTCGTGAGAGTCGTTGATAGATTACGATAATCTAGTGCTGGTAGCTTTGAGAGAAAGTTGGCGCCAGCAGCCAGGTTGGTCAGAGAAGGACATGCGACTGCAATACGGCAGATTTCGTCCCAGCTCAGCATGTTGTCTCCAATGCCCAGCTCAGTGATGTGCGAGAATGCGGTGGCGGCGTTCTCGAGAGCAGCGTCTTGTAGAACTTTTTGAAATCGATTGCCACTGTTTTCCACAGCGTTAGTCATTGCACACGTAGATTCCAGCAGAGTGAGGGATGGGAAAGATGGTACTTGATGGCCAGTTTCTTGAGAGCCGGCAAATCCTTGCAGATATCCACGACCGGGCCGAGATTCTCAAACAGATTCCTGCTGATGTCAATGTGCGAGAGCTTTGGGCTTATCTGTGCCACCGCAGGCTCATCTTGTTGACGCGCAAAGGCCATGTGCACGCCGTCGAGGATAGCCGTCTTGAGCTCGTCCAGCCGCGCCATCTGGCGGCGCACCTTGTCGAAGCCCACCTCCTCGGCCACCTTGCCCGAGATCCTGATTTGAGAGTCCCTCACGCCACTCATATCCGACTCCTTCTCCACATACTTGGCCTTGAGCGCGGTGACGAAGCTCACAGGGGCGTCTGCGGGCCGAGCCGGCCGCACAAACGAGGCCGCCGTCGGCGACTCGGATTTGCCTGGGCGACAGGGTTAGCCATGGTGGGATTTCGTAGCAGCGACGGCTGTCTGTTGATACTTGCATTGAAAATAGCGTTTTCCCTTGTGCGAACCATGGTGTTTGCCGCGAGTGCCGTCGTCCCATTCGACTCCTAGCCACGAGCCAGTCGCGCCCGTGACCTCACCCATGTAGCGGACAGTGCACAGGGCATCGTCGTAGGATATGCGCTCTCCCACGTAGTGCGAGTCGACCATTATTGGGCCGTGTTGAATGAATTCTAGTGTTTTTAGGGACCAGAAAGCATTGTCGAGTTTTTGCCCTCGGTGCGCTGCGTTGTTGGGTGATGAAAGACCAGGCAGCAAGCAGATGAAGGAAGAATGAAGCGGTGCAGGTTTCGGTGTGGGCTCTCTCAATGGGGCGATGGCTCTCAGTAATACCAGCCAAAGAATTCGAGGCCTCGATGCATCACCTTGCACATGTCACAATTCACAATTTATATTCACTACATTTACAAGCGAGAAAACGGTCAAATATCGATTGTCATTCACATTCATGGCTTTTCTCATGTACAAATCGGGCTCGCTGTTCCCGCCTAGGTACTCATCTAGGTGCCTACACCTGCCTACAGCTTGGCCTTGACAGAACCGACAGTCTTGATCAGGGCGCGGCCATTGCTGAGGCAAATCTTGCCGCCCTCGACCTGGGTGACGAAGCGAATCTCTTCAAAGTCGCCCTTCTTCTCGCCCGTCTTCCAGACTTGGGTGATGAGCTTGTCGCCAGGCCTGACGGGGCTGGCAAAACGAGCCTGGTACTCCTTGATGTTGGCGGGGTTGCTGCCACCAAGCGCGCGGACAATCTCGAGACATGTCGAGTTCCACGAGTACAGGCCGTGCATGATGGCGCCGCCAAAGCCCATCTTCTTGCCGGGCTCGGGCGTGGCATGGAGGGGATTGTAGTCGCCGTTGAGGCGGTAGAGATGAGCCGACTCGGCCGTGGTCTGGTGAGCGAGGACGACGTCGGGCTGCTTGTCCTTTGGAGGAGGGTAGCTGATGGTCGCGGGGCCCTTTGGGCCGTCCCAGTTGCCCTGGCCAATAAAGAAGGAGCTTGTGTGGACGCGGCTGTACACCTCGTTGCTGTCGGCGTCGACCAGCTCCGTCTCGACGTCGAGAACGGTTCCGGGTTTGCCCTTGTCGTAAACGCCGACAACCTTGGTGCGCGTCTCAAAGTTGCGCCCAGCTGAGGTGGTGGGCAGAGGCTTGATGAACTCCATCTTGCGCTGGCCGTCGACGACGCGTCTGTAATCAAACTCGGGCACATTGGGGATCTTGACAGCTTTGCTGCTGGCGTAAAAGTCGATGACTTCTTGTGTATCGCCCTTGAAAGCTAATATGTTCGCACGCCGTCAGTGTTGGAATGGACGAATGAGTGTCAACCATGGTGCTCACAGAGAATGATCGGATATGTGGGAAAGGCGGCAAAGTCGGGGTGCAGCTCCTAGAAACACGATCAGCACAGCTTCAGGACTGTACTCTCTGATTCCCAATCCGTACATAGAGCAGGTGAAGCTCGCTGGCCTTGGCGCCAATCGAGTTGGCAAAGAGCAGCAAGTCTCGCTGTAGCCAAGACACCTTCTGGCGGGGGTACTCGAAGCCAACACCGGGACCTGACATGATGATTCGTTTCTGCGTATATAGCTGATTGAGGAAAGCAAAGGGCCAGAGTTGGATGGATGCGCAATCCGAGAAATGAAAAGAGTCTGAAATGGCAGAGGAGAAGCTCTCGGGGTCGCGGGCTTACAGATGGGTCTCTGCCGAGGTTGCGGCGGACGCCACTCAAGCCTCAATTCAGCAAGTACACCCGTCCGTAGTCGGAGCTAGACTAGACTTCGGCTTTGATGATGAAGACGTTTACCTATATGCGGGGGAAAGGTGTTGTGCAGCACCCTCCTCCCACCCCCAAAGGAGGGGACCATCTGATTTGCACATATACTGAGGCTATTTCGAATACAAGAATCATTTCCAACACATATTGAAGGAGATTGCGACAGGTGTCAGACGATGGCAAAATTTGGTGAGATAGCTTCTGGGCTCTGTCCAGTACGCAAGTGCAAGCGAAAATCTGCCACAGGTATAGGGGGGATGAGGGGCACCTGGGTGCCGTACTTCCAGAAACCTTGCCTCGCGTGTCTTGGCTTTTATTCTCCGGGACCCCAATTCGCCGATCAAATCTGATGCGATAATATGTAGCGACATATAGCTCAAAGTGCGGGCTGGGGACCCAGACGCATGATAACATGACGCAACGCAGATCGCTTCTCAACAAAGTTAGAATTCACACAATCACACGAGGTATGCTCTCATAATTCATTAATGTACCAATAAGTACTTGTACGGAGTAAATACATACCATTTACAACCTCACTGGCCAGCTGAGTTTTTCCGAGTATACGGAGTATGTAGGTAATGATCTATCTGACGCTATGGGAGGGACGCATTAGTGGACCGAGCGCTATTACCGCCAGCGACAGCAGCAACTAGCACCGCCAATCGATACTACCAGCACACAAGCCACCTGTACTCGGGACTTGCTAGCCTGATCAAGTAACAAGATCAGGCGAACATGTTTCTTGTCCAACTGCCGAAGCTAGCGACACAAAGTGTATTTATAGTATATGACTATATAACTATAGCATACGGATTAGACGGACGATGATATAAGAGTCGAGCTGCGATCCAGGAAAGCGCCGTACCCAGCAAGCGCAATAATGAACATGACACAGAAAGTACTAATAACAGGAATCAGTGTTCGACAGCAGTTGATCTTGCCCTTCACTTTTGCAAATCGTAACTAGTACTTCAAGTCATGGCCTATTACTCCGACCAAAAACTCCGTTGCTCAACGCTGACTATGGGCAAAACCCCGGTCTGTGCAACGTTGACCGGCATTAAGCGTAAGTCGGACTTGAATGTATGCAACCGTACACAGGGGAAAAAATAGAAAAAAAAAAAGGAACCTTACAAAGTAAACTCGAAACAGCTTCTCCAAGGTGGGAGCAGATCTGGATGAAACCACTGTATCCTCAGTGGGTCTTGCAGAAATTGGCGCTGCAGCAGTCCGGCCTCGACTCAAGCTCCCCTTTGCATATGCTCTGGACCAAGGACACAATGAACAACCAGGACTGCAACGTGTGCTGCGCCAATCTCATCTCATTCGCAATACTTTTGCAGCACATCTCTACGAGCACAAGACTCCTCGAACCTGGAGTCCGCCAGCCAATGGCTACCTCTACAAGCCTCCCGTCGTCTGGCCCATCTCCCACAGTCGTTCACCGCACGGGCAATTAATTGGTCAACGCTATTGTTACTACAACCAAGGAAAACATGCCAGTTGACGAGGCACGAGTTATCAATCTGCGGATATACAAATAAATGACGATGTGCAGGGTCTATCCTGCGCTCGAACAATCCATCAGGGCTAAATTGTTAGCCAACCCTGCCCTGAGCCCTATCGCATTCCTCCAAAAATCTATATATTCCCTCAAGGCCCTCATAATCCTGCGAATGATGCGCTCCATAACCACTAGCCGGTGAGAGATTTTCATATTCTTCAGGGTCTGACAGCCATGGCTTTCCATCAAGCTCAAACGCCTCTTCAATCAAGGAATCGTCGCTCAAGGAGTCAAATCCCGAGCCGGGTCCCCAGACAGATCTGGTGGAGCCACCAGGCGATGTCAAGGTCTTGGCCGACTCGGGTGCAAATGGAATGTGAAGCGTCATATGCATATTGTCAGACTGGGGGTCTTGGCCTAGGACTCCCCGTTCAATACCAATGTCGTCGCAGAGGCTTTCTAAGCTGTGCACGTCAACACCTGGGAATCGGACCCTGATAACGTTGCTCTTTTCCATGACAACCGGCAAGTCTCCTAGAACAGATAGTCGTCGAAGATCTGCATACACTGCAGTAAGATCCTTGAGCGCACGGCCAAAGTCGGTCGACAGCACATCAAGAAATCCTTCGGTATTGAGGGAGGTGCCATCAGCGGGAGCGGCACCCTTGAAACCGGAAATATCAGAGGCCTCGATGAGAGCGGCAGCGAGAGGGCTCATGGCAGTGATCGTGGGGCTGAGCTTGAAGTCGATAAAAGAGCCCGAGGCAAAGCGGGGGAAGCTGGCCATCTTGCGCATGGCCTGATCCTCAAGAGCCGAAACGGCGCGGTACTTCGGCTCGCCGTTAGCCCCGAGACCATCGTACTGGAGGCGCTGGCCCGAGAGGAAGAAAGCTCTCATGGCTTGGGATACATTCTGCACGACCTGGGCAGGCGCCGCAGGGGTATGCGAGAAGTACCGAGCTCCGCCACCTCCGATGCCGTAACCCCCAGCAGAGCGCGGCATGGCGCCGCCTGTCAAGTTTGGTCGTAGTGCATTCGCAAAGGGAGCCCGGCCGGAGAATTGTGCAACCCGTCGAGAAGTGTTGGACGAAGGTAGCTGCGATCGGTGAAACGGCTGGCGAGCACTGCTATGGGGCGTGGTGCTGAGGAATCGACGAACTGCCTGAACGTGCTGGCCCGAGACTCGCGAGATCCAGCGCCGCTGCTGCTTTAGGAAAGCGGCTGGATGAATCGGTTGTCGGCCGGACCGAATGGGAATGCATTGTGGTTTCCCGTGGAGCGAGGGCCGCACGGCGCTGGCTATATTCGCCCGTACGGCTTCGGTCGCTCTCGCGGCAGCAACACGGAGGAGACGGACGGCCGCTGGCCCCCATATCCCCGCCATGGATGCCATGATGAGCGAGAGAAACTATGCAGATGCTGAAGCCTTTCCCCAGAAATGCAAAATGAGGAGGGTTGTGTCATCCGATGGAATGGCAACCTCAGGATGCAGTCACTCTATATACTGCGCCACATAAATGACAATTCGCCACCCATTGCCAAAGTGCGGAAGGGACCGGGCTGCACCGCCACAGGCTGCCTCATCAGTACGCTAGTCTCAGAATGGATTAGCCCCACAGAGCTATCACTTATTTCTTTTCCAAAGAAAATTTCCTTCTCTTCTTTCTTTTCAACCACTCCCAAGCACTTCAGCGCACCCAAGCTTTGAGCAATTCCCGAGAACACCCTCTGCTCGGTCAGTGCAGGTGTACTGAAGGGCTTGGGATTATCATGAGGTAAGGCTTCTTCTTCCCCCGGTGCTCGGCCGCCGTCCAATGCACAATGATGATTATTACCAAATGAACAATCCAATTCATACCAGCCCATGGTGACACTCAAATATACTTACCTGAGAATTTTCTTGCACAAGCGAATTGCTGTCTCAAATTTTGACCAACTCTAACTGGATTACAGATTATGACTGGATGAATGACGACACCAGACCGTGTCCATGTACAATAGCAAAAGGTTCGTTTTGCACAATTTCCTTCTACGCAACCCCCCTCCGAATGATGATCAAACCGACACCTCAGGGATTCCTCATGCTTAATACATAATGTGGATACTGTTGTATTAGTTTCAGCCTTGTCTGACTTGGATTTCTTGCACCAATTACACCTGCTCACTTCAGTGTTGTGTGCACATTGCTAACTCTCGGGGCGTTAGGTAATTACTTTTCCTCCACGCATATCGACTGTACCACGTGCTTTTATGATGATTATTTGAACGAACGGGCGGACATAATCGAGCCTTGCTGCCCCTACACCCTAGAAAAGCAAGGCGTACAAACCTTGTGGTGTAGGTGTGGTGGGATCTCTGGATGACACTTCGTCACCTGACTTGAGCACCATTCTTGGACATGTTCCCTTGGCGGGATTACAACACCATGCGCGTAATTGATAACTAATTGTCCTGAAACAATAGGTAATAAGAATATTCTTCCCACTTTCGACTACACCGTTTCTGTGATGAGATGTTTCAATTTTTGTATTCACACTGGTTGATCTCACATTCCTCTTTCGGACTTGTGCGACTTGAAAATAATACAACTCCTGACTGGTAATTACACTCACGGACAAACTTATCTGGTTCTCTGGTCTAACTTGATTCTAGAAACCTTGGCACTTGATGTTTCTGCAGACGCAGTTATGGTAGCACTACTAACATGCCTCTGTAGGTAAGCAACACGACACGACAAGTATTTTGAACAAGCATCAGCCATAGAAGAATCAAATGAAATTCAATACAAATTGCTACGTCTATCTGGACGCTCGTTGAATGGTACTTCCCACATTAAATAAACATTTCCCAACTCTTCCAAAATGGTCTTTCACTGCCACCGCGCACCTCAGGCCTCTAGCCATGGATCTGTAGGCGGGCATTCATGCCGACAATGCAGCGGATCAGGTCCCAGTCGCCGTTGGCACCGACCCAGTCCGTGACAACGATGCCCGCGCCGGCCGAGCCGATGCCAAGGCCGTTGGGGCCCTTGCCCTCGACGCCGTGACTTGTGCAGAGATAGTCGACGACGCGCGGGTTGACCTTTGCGGCAATGCGCTCCGGCCAGCAGGTGGCGTTGAAGAAGTTGCTGGCGCTCAGGAAATTGACGTAAAAGGGCGGCTTGGCGGCGCCCTCGTCGTAGCCGTCCATGCCGGGGAGCAGAAACGAGTGCTCGCCGGCGCGCTCGAGGTGGCCGTGGCTGTAGCCGACTTTTTTGTCAATGTTGTTGCTCTCGGAGACTTCGTAAAAGTCTTGCACGCGGATGGCGCAGCTGCCGGCCTCGCCGTCCTCGCAGTTGTCGGGCCACGCCGACGCGTCGAGGCCCCAGCCCTGGCCGTCCCACTCGCCCTTGAGGTCGTCGTCGATGCCGAAGCGGCGCATCAGCACAATCTTGCCGCGCACTTGCCCGAGCGTCGGCACGTGCGGCTCCGTGTACCACTTGTCCGGGCGCTTGCCGACGTAGCCGTCCTTGAGGTACCGGCCGAGATCGCCGTCGGATCCTTTACCCGTGCCCTCGCGCTTGAGGCTGATGATGACCGTTTCGCTCGCGTGCTCGTCGAGGAACCGGTACACGTCCTCGAGCATGTCGCCGAACCACTTTGTGCCCGTCAGCGAAATGGGGAAGACGCTGTGGACGAGCGCGAGCCGGTCGTCGTCCTTGTTCGCGGAGACGCGGATATCCAGGAAGCGCACGCCGTTTTGCAGCTGCTCCGGCACGCCGACGGCCTGGCACCGCACCGAAGGAAGTGCCTTGTAGCACGTCGGCGAGTTGTGCGTGCCGGGCAGCGACAGCGACGGCAGCGGCCACTCGTCGCGCAGCTCGCCCATCCACCCGTCGAGCCGCGCCGACGAGTACACGGCGACGAGCCCTTCCCTGGGAACGTAGACGACGGTGAGGTCGTGCGGCCCGTCGTCGAGCTTGCGCATCACAGCCGACCTGGACGACGGACTCGGCACGTCCGTCTCGTACTGGTGCTCCTCGGTCCGAAACGTCAGCCGCACCACTTCCGCGCCCGACTCTGCGGCAGCCACGTCCGTCTCTGCCGTCTGGAAGGCGTCGGCGGTAATTGACACGTCGCGGCGGTCACTGCCGGCCGCGTCCGCCTTGACGCGCAGCTCCGACGAGAAGCTTTCGGTGGCGTTGAGAAAGTTGCTGACGGCGCTGCCGATGCTCGACAACATGCCCACCGTCTTGACGCGCTCCGCGGCGAAGCGCTCCGCGGAGACGAGCTCCAGCGGGTGAATGGTCAGATTGCGAATCGAGAGGTTGGGCATGATGGGCGGCTGATTTGATCTCAAGTCGGTGGTCTTGTTGTAGTAAAGAGTGGCAAAGGGGAGGGGTATCGAAGGGGGAGGGGGCGGGGTAGATGGAAGTTGGAGGCCGGGGTGTGCGACTGTGCACTTTGATTCCTCGAGCAGAGCCGGAATACTAGACTGGGCCTAATTGGTCGCCGTGGAAATGGAATTGGCATCGACGAAGAAGAGGTTAAAAGGGTCGTTTAGTCCAGCGGCTCCTGGACGTACGTGTAAGCGGGGACGACCAATGAGGCTTGTACGGAGGAGCTTTCTTCCACAGCTGGCCCGGGGTGGTGGGGTTGATGCTCTGTCGTGATTTTTCCGGGCTGCACTGCCCCCTTCCCGGCAAGGTGGAAGATGAACTGCGCATGAATCTTTTCTTTCAGTCGCGCTTTCTGTCTGTCGTAGCTGGGTCTATTTATCTAGCTTTCTCTCGGCCAGTCAGCGAGGGATGTGCGGCATTGGCGCACAGCTTAGGCCCCAAATTGCTTAGTGGATCGACGAGCTCTTTCCTTCCAGGCTTTGCAGCTGAAAATGATGGAGCTGGCGAGAGTGGCCAGAGCTGGTCAGCTTTACACGTATGCATTGCCGCTGCTCGTCTGTCTGTATTCATCATCTTTGCCCTCTAGCAGCATTGCAATCACAATCTTCTGGAACAGTTAAGGGGGACCCAATTATTGTTCATTGGTTTCCTCCGCAAGTATATAGTAGGTTTGAATACCACCATCTGCGCTGATTATTTGCTCGTCTCTCCCGCCCTGCCGAATGATCCGCACATGTTCGGTCAGAGAAACGGGAAATTCAAAGATGTTGAAGTTCTTTTGTGTTCCCGTAAACGCCAAGTTCATAACGCTTTCTCTTAAGCGCCCCCATTGAAAGGGTATCCCAAATGCAAATCTTCGCAGTAATATTGTCCCAAATGCGCGAACGCACCGCTGCCAGTCTTTGTTGAAAGACGCAATGCGGCTCGTTCCTGGTATATCGTGAGGGGGCCGACGGGCCCTTCGTTATGTAAAAAAGGATGACAAAGGAAAATTAGTATGCTAAAAACCGCCGAGAAAGGCCCCCGCGTCCCTGCGGGGGTAAATTGTGTACCAAATTGGTTTCGTTGAGAACCGTACGCCGCCCGAAATGTTGTGCCTCATGAAAAGAACATTAAACACATCTATCTTGAAACAAGTAAAGGAAAGCGTTGTTGAATGCTTTCCCGGTCAAGCTCTTGAGAAAACTCTTAGAACTTGAGCTCCTTGGGCTGCTCCCAGGTGAAGCTCTGGTTGGTACCAAAGTGGCCATTCTTGGCAGTCTGGCGGTAAATGGGACGGTCCAGGTTGAGCTCGCGCACAATGACACCAGGGCGGAGATCAAAGTTGTTGCGAATGATTTCGACGAGCTGCTCCGAGGTCTTGTCAGAGGTGCCGTAGGTGTCAACGTAGATGGAGAGGGGCTCAGCGACGCCAATGGCGTATGAGAGCTGAACAAGAGCACGGCGGGCAAGTCCGGCGTTGACGAGGGACTTGGCGATCCAGCGGCCGACATAGGCAGCAGAGCGGTCGACCTTGGAGAAATCCTTGCCAGAAAAGGCACCACCACCGTGGGCACCCCAGCCACCGTAGGTGTCGACAATGATCTTGCGGCCAGTCAGACCGGCGTCACCCTGGGGACCGCCAATGATAAAGAGACCAGAGGGCTGGATGTGGTAGATAGTCTTGTCATCAAGGTACTGGGCGGGGATGGTGGCCTTGATGATCTTCTCGAGAATCTCCTTGCGGAGCAGCTCGGTGGTAATATCCTCAGAGTGCTGGGCAGAGATGACGACGGTGTCGACGCGGACAGGGACAACGGCACCGTTGTCGTGCTTGTACTCAACGGTGACCTGGGTCTTGGTGTCGGGGCGGAGCCAGGGGAGGGTGCCGTCACGGCGGGCGGCGGACATGGCAGCGTTGAGCTTGTGGGCGAGCTGGAGGGTGAGGGGGAAGAGCTCGGGTGTCTCGTCGGTGGCATAGCCAAACATGATACCCTGGTCACCAGCACCGAGGCGCTCAAGGGCCTCCTCGTAGTGGAGACCCTGAGCGATGTCGGGGGACTGCTGCTCGATGGCGACGAGCAGGTTAAGGGTCTTGTAGTCAAAGCCCTTGGAGGAGTCGTCGTAGCCAATGTCCTTGACAGCGTCACGGACGACCTTCTGGTAGTCAATCTTGGCTTTGGTGGTAATTTCACCAAAGATCATGACCATGCCGGTCTTGGTAGCAGTCTCGCAAGCAACCTTGGAGAGGGGGTCCTCGGCCAAGCAAGCGTCGAGGACAGCATCGGAAATCTGATCGGCAATCTTGTCGGGGTGACCCTCACCGACGGACTCGGACTATGGAAAGTGAATTAGCCACGCTGCAGGAGCGGAAAATGAAGGAGGGGTAACGCCGCAGGGACCGCATTGAGCGACATACAGTGAACAGGAAGTTGCCCTGGTTGTGGTGGGCACCGTTGGTACCGTTGGTGACAGGCATTGTGAGTGATTTAAGAGGATGGGAGGAGGAAGAGGAGGGAGGATGAATTTAGAGAGATTCGTGGAGGTTGGTGAGCGAGATAGCTAGTGGCAGAGAAAGTCTCGGAATTGCAAAGTCGTCAATGAAGACGGCACCGAAAGACTGCTGTGTGAAGAGCTCGTTAGCACAAAGGCTCTCGTAAGAGATGGTAGTATGAGGGTGTATACAAACCTCGTAAAGAAATGTTTGGGATGAGAAGGAAGAGGTTGAAGAGGAAAAAAAACTGAGTGAGGGAAGAGGGCCAAGAAAAAGGCGGAGGGGAGAAATTGCACCAGCGGGCAACCCAGCAGAAAAGGCTGGTCGGTACCTCGCGGTAGCCAAAAAAAAAAATTCGGCCGGCTTAAGACCCGCGGGACAAAGTATCGAGGCGGGCCCATGGAGGGGTAGATGGAAGTGTTTTTGTTGTGGTAGTACATGCACATGCTAGCAGCTAAGGCGTGAGATTGGGTACTCTGCTAGCGCTAAAGAGGGGCAGTGCCGACTGGGGACTAGACTTAAGGTACCCGCGAGAACGGCTAGGGATTGCTGGTCTCGGGACAAGACAATTAAATACTTGGGTACCTACCTGCAAGCTGCAAGACTACAGAAAGAAATTGGTACAGCTTTTCAATAAATTACTGTGATGACAGCCCCAAACTGGGCATGTCAACGCTGGGGTGGATGTCGCAGCAGCTGTGGGGGATATTGCGCCATCGGAGGAAAATGTCGAGAACAGGGCTCACCCCTCCCATGGCCAGGGGCCAGCAAGTTGAGAGAGCTTTGTTGAGCTGTGCCTGTACTGCGCAGGAAGCTTCACCAACATGGCCTACGCTAGCAGCTCATCACGCTCATGCCACTCATGCGTTGCGTGACGCTGGGAAACCATGACTGCATCGCCGTCGCCAGTCCCAGTGGTGCCCGCGACAACGTGGTGTGGGTCAGCCCCCGAGCTGCATGCCTGCACCAGTCTTAACTATTTATTTACTGGTACCAGTGTGATTGTAGCGCCCAATCTTGAGAGGGGATGCCATTGGGGAGGGCAGGCCTCGGATTGTCGGCGGCATCGGAGTAAAGAATGGCTGTGTAAAATTGCCAAGTACTTTGTACGCTACATTATTTCAGGTGACGACACAGCTGACAGCCTTTGCTGACCTCTTCTGGCTTGTGTTCGTCTGCCATTCTGCTTACGAGGGGGGGCAGCAGTTTATTACACTGTGCTGTGCTTTTATTAGCCAGCCAGCTGTCGAGCAACGGCCCACCAGCCCGCTGCCGGAAATGACTCCACCCTGCCGACGTGAAATCTTTTGGCATTGCAACAGCTTCTGGATCTGTACCAATCGATCCCAGCATCGCGACCAACCAGCAAAGGCCGCCTATTAACGGCGTCGCAAACAACTGGAACCTCTTGATAATTACCACGCCATTGCATCGCCATCATGAGTAAATTCGGCACCATGGTCATGGGACCGGCCGGCGCAGGCAAGGTACGCAGCCCACCCCGCCCGCCTCATCGTCCTGTTCTGCAAGACAACTGCCTGTCGACGGCGGCGCGCTACCGGGCGCAACGCCGAAAACATGCCTTGCTTGCGACATGCGATCCGGTAACAATTCTGACCTGTTCTCTTAGTCTACCTTTTGCGCCGCCCTCATCACCCATCTCCAGCTCAACCGCCGGTCCGCCTTTTACGTCAACCTCGACCCCGCCGCCGAGACGTTTGAGCACACTCCCGACCTCGACATCAAGGAGCTCATCTCGCTCCGCGACGCCATGGAGGAGGTCGGACTCGGTCCCAACGGCGGCCTCATCTACTGCTTCGAGTTTCTCATGCAGAACCTCGACTGGCTGACCGAGGCCCTCGACGCGCTCACCGAGGACTACCTCATCATCTTTGACATGCCCGGCCAGATTGAGCTCTACACCCACATCCCCATCCTGCCGACCCTAATGAGGTTTCTCTCACAGCCCGGCGCCCTCGACATCCGCATGGCCGCAGTCTACCTCCTCGAGGCGACGTTTGTCGTCGACCGCGCCAAGTTCTTTGCCGGCACCCTCAGCGCCATGTCCGCCATGCTCATGCTCGAGGTCCCCCACATCAACGTCCTCTCCAAGATGGACCTCATCAAGGGCCAGGTCAAGAAGCGCGACCTAAAGAACTTTTTGACGCCCGACGTTGCGCTGCTCGACGATGACCCGCTCGAGCGCGGCCGTCTGGCGGGCGAGGGCGCCGACGAGGCGCGCGACGACGAGTCCAGGGCGCCCGATGATCGCGAGCAAGTCATGAAGGGCGCGAGCTTCCGCCGGCTGAACCGCGCGGTGGCGGGGCTCATTGAGAGCTTCAGCATGGTGAATTACCTCAAGCTCGACGTCACCGACGAGGACAGCGTCGGCGACATTCTCAGCTTCATCGACGACTGCATCCAGTTCCATGAGGCGCAGGATCCTAAGGACCCCAATGAGGATGTTGACGCGGACGAGGAGGAGCAAGACGATGATTAGCTTCTGGCCGGAGAACAATATAGGACGGACATTGAGAAGAAGAAAAGTGATTCATTATTAGCATAGCGTCGGAGTTGTTTTGTATTTGAAAATACCAAGGACGGCTCGCAGCCGTTGATAGGCCGATATAACACCAACAAATAGAAACCCGTCAAAGCACATTGACAGGTGCAAAACTCGCAAAGGCGGTCCAGTATCGCGTAACAAATTCAAAGAACCCCAAACCATCAGCGTTGTAAACAGATATATGTAATTCGTGTCATTCATCGTTAATATACTCGCATCCATTCGCCACCGCAGCAAGCACAAATTTTCCAAGACGCATTCACGCAGGTATTCCTCCCAACATTAAGCGTGAATTCCCATCCAAACCACACCCATCACCACACCCATCACATCTCTCCTCCTCCTCCTCCCCCCGTCTCTTGCCCTCACCGACGCTCCCCCCTGCCCATATTCTGCTGCTCCTCGTACCTCCTATACTCCCTCCACCAAATCTCCTTTACCAGCGCCGCGTAGCCGCTCACGCGGCCCCCCAGCACAACCACGTCCCGCACGCTCGCCTGCAAGCCGCGCGACCACACCCACGCCGCCAGCGCCGCCAGCGCCGCCCACAGCACCGCCCGCAGCGCCAGCCGCGCCCACCACATCAGCACCCGCCGGATCCAGTTCATCACCAGCACCGCCGCCGCCAGGATCGCCAGCGGCACCAGCACCCCGCCCAGCTCCGACGCGTGCGTCCACGCCAGCGCCCGCTCCGCCAGCGGCGCCACGTACGGGTACGCCGCGCCCGCGCCCGACAGCGCAGAGGCCCGCGCCGCAGAGAAGTAGACTTGCAGCGGCGCGTCGGCGCGCAGCACGTGGTGGTGCACGAACGCCGCCTTGTCGGCCGGCAGCAGCGAGCTGACGAGGTGCGAGAGCGTCGACGTTATGTCCATGGTTTGTCCCGTTTTGGGGGGGTGCGTTTGTTGTTGTTGTTGTTGTTTCGTCTCTCAAGTCAAAAATAGGAGCGAAAAGGGTTCGTTTTTATCGCGCAGCTTCGTTGGACGCAATGAGAAGGAGTCTCGCCAGCGTGTTGTTGTGTCGCAGGTTTTGTGATTCTTTTCCAGAGAAGAAAGTCCAGGGATACAGAGTGCGTCAAAAGTAGAGTGAAGCACGCCAGTCTTTTGACACGCGAGAGTGTGTCAAGAATGAAATGACGCGACGCGAAACAATCGTCGGGTCACTTTCTTGATTATGTATTATTGTTCTGCTTCTTTGACAGAGGACAAATCAACGTCAAGAGGCGGCACAAAAAAACGTGTCGCTTTGAACCCAGCTGAACGCGGCCGCGGGCGTGCAGGACCCACACACCGCCTTGCCCGCTTGACGGCTCCTGAGAGGGTGCCGGGACGAAGCAAGTCCGTACGTACCCATCAGCCCGTGTCGGTGACTGGTGACTGCACACGTTCGTGTTACAGAAAAGACAAGAAAAAGCTTATCCTGTCTAGATCATTCCTATACTCAATTCCCTAATTCTTCTCCAACGTACTCAAGACGCAAATTACTGTCTACTACCGCTATGAACGCTTATACACATTTGACATGTGACAGCTTTTCATAGCCATGACACAAACAATCACCTCATGAGCGCACCTTGCGCGATGCAAATATCTGCGATTCAAAGAAATACAAGCTCATTACTATTTTTATAGAAAGAAAACTAAGGAGTGGTCTTCTGTCCAAAGAATGACCACCATCCCGCTGTTGTTCCCAAGATAATACAACAAGATGCCGATAATGTCGCTGTGTCGCGATCAGTGTACAAGAGAAGAAAAAGGAGTGAATGGGAATCAAGTGGATGATGAAGGAACAAAATAGACCGGATATTGAAATATACAAGCCATGCCGCAACTCCGTATAATAGTAGCAATCAGTGTCGTTTCGGGCATTAATTAATGTAACCCAGGCTACCTCAACTTTTTATTCCTCCCTGCGCCGTTTTGTCGTGTCGCGAATTTTTGTAGTTTAGAAAGAGTCTGGGGCACCGTCGAGAATTTGTCGGGCAGCTTCCAGTCTTCGTCGATATGTATCGTGCATTTTGAAGCCCGACGGTGTCGTGTCGCGTAGTCCTAGGGCACACTTTTGGATGCTCGCCAACAATAGGTCAACGGCTGCTTGATCCTCGCCAGTCAAAGGCTGCATCGTGGGCGACGGCGGTGCAACAGCATGGGACCCATTGAGAGTCCCGCCGTTCGTGGAGCCAGAGTACCCATGAGCAAGTCCACGGGCAGAGCCATTGGCAGAGCTGGCAGAGCCGACAGAACCGCTGGATGGGCCACTTACAGAATCGGCGACTGATCCAGTCGCAGACCCATTGACGGAACCGTTCGCGGAGCCAGCACTTGACAAATTCGACATCTTAGCCAATACATGTTCATTCATGCTGCTTCGTCGACTCTGTGGGGGGCTGCGCATGCCGTGGATCATATTTTCCGGGGAATCCCTCGGGGTCGTGTTGCCACTTAGCCGTGACTTGTTAATAAGAGGAAAGCTTCGATTTGTGCCGATGGATTCAAAGGAAGATACCGATGGACGATGCAGGCCGAGCCGTTGAGGGTAACAAACCGCAGCGGATGCCATGGCGGCCGGTCGATATTGAAATGCATTCCGATGGCTGTGTCGCTCCTTTGAGGAACGTGAATCTTCGCTGCTGCTACGCTTATTCGTTTGACTACGCAGTTGGCCGATGCCAATGATCGGAGACTCGTAGCCATCTTCTAGCGTGTCGACGGTGGAAGCGCGGCTGTCGGCACCTTCTCGTGCCGTTGCGAAGCTATCGACGGACGTCATGGTATCCAAACTGGGTCGTCGAGGGCGCCCAAAAGCCGTCGTGGGGGCAGCCCTTGTCGTCTCCACAGAGTCGCCTGAGCATTCGCTCCCAGAATCGTCACCGGGGTTGCGATAGCTCTGTCTGCTAACATGGCCCATAGCCGAGTGCAGGAAAAAATGTTCATAGTCGAATGCGTCTTCTCTATCTTCGTGAGACACGGGATGCTGATAGGCCTCGTGGTATAGAGAGTCGCCACTTTCGCTAGCAGTGTCGGCGGCCAAGTCCTCAACGGCCCTTTCTTCGGCAGGTTGCTCGGTAGGGTCCTCGGCCCAGTCTCCAGCATCTCCATTTTCGGTATGGAGGTCATCATTGTCGTCTGCGTAACCAGACTGTTCAAGCTCGTCAAACTTTTGTTTGGCCGCGGCCGCTTTGGTCTTGGGCGGAGTATTCTCATCCTGCAAATATGCTTGATGGAGGTTTTGCATAGGGCTGGATCGCGCGACAACCAAATCGCGGTCCGCCCTCTTCCACGGCGGTGTGCTCTGTTCCTCTGGCGCAGGCGGTGAGCTGTCGTCTTCTTTGGCGAATTCCGGACGGAAGGGGCTGCCGAGCGATGGCGACTCCGGACCTTGGGCCTGCACCGCTTTCAGATCCGAGCCTTGACCATCGACTCTGGCGTTGGTGAAGAGACTCGGTGAGCGTAAGCTCTGCAGACTCCTCCGTTTCATACTGTCAGCGGCAGCCTGTTCCCTCAGACTATAGATTTTGCCTTTGAGGCCATTCATTTGGTCCTGGATTCCGCGCATTTGAGCTGCCGAAGCAGAGCGCACTATGCCTCCGTCGCCGTAGCCATTAAATGTCGGACTGGCATATCTGGCCACTTGGGTGCTGTCTGAGCTGTCTTCATCCTGCGCGCCGTCATCTTCGTTGAGCGGCTCGAGCGCAAGGTCGAGCGGATGTTGAGAGATGCCGTGGTTTGTGCGGGTAATGGCGTCAGCGCTGCGCGATAGCGGAAGAGGTCGGCGATATCCTCCAGCAGCACCGAGGGCACTGGCAGATCTAGGAGGCATGGCGTTTTGATTCGGGGTGGCGATGTTGTTGTCGCTAATGTTGCGTGCATGCACCGGCACTCTAAATGCCGGCGAATTGGGCGTCCGGATCGGAGAGGGCGTGGAGCCATCGGAAACTGAGGAATAGCCAAGAGTTCGCGCTCTAGATAGATTGCCTTCCATTGTCTATTGGCCCTCATTAGTATGCGGCTAATACTATGCATGGCAATGGGGCTAGCTTACCGTCAGCCTGCGCTTGGCATTGGCGAGGATCTGCTCGGCTCTTCGACTGATGGAAGATGTCGAGTATCTATCTTGGTTAAGTGACAGGCCAGATTTGTGCGCCAGTGCACCGCGCGGCAGCGTGTGCTCGTCGAGGTAGGAAGAAGCGACGCTGTCCTCGTCATCGCCTTGAAAGTTACTATCGCCGACGCTGATGGTGTCGTCGAAATCGGCAAAAGCGCCATCGTGATGGGTCGAGATGGTATGCACCGAGTCAATTGACGAGCGATTGTCTTGGGCATTGGCGTCTGGTGCGCGACGGAGCGTCTGTTTGCGAGCTGCATTTGCCGGTGGAGAAATCCTGGGGGTGAGGTTGTCGTCGGAGTGGTTGGAGCGACGGGAACGGTTGGAGCGGGCGGAGAGCTGGCGCGTCGGGCCGCCGACGTTGCTTTCGACCTCGGTGACCTCGCCAATGTCGGAGAGCATGGTGCCGTTGCCGTAGATGATGGGGGTGTTGAGAGGATAGGCGGACGACGAGTCGACGGCCTCGGGAAAGTCAAACATCAGGTCAGCGTCGAGTGGCATGCTGCCCCAGGCGACAGATGGGTGTTGCAGGCTTGAATGTTGCGACTCGTCGTAGTCGGGCAGGATCATGTCGGGGTTGGTCAGAGTAGGCGAGGAGGCCTGGGGCCGCAAGGGCGGGATGCTTCCATTAGAGTCTTGCCTTGCATGACGAGGTGCAGGCGCACCAGTGGGCGTCGTGGCCATTGTGGGCTTGGCAGCGGCAGCGGCAGCGGCAGGACGGCGGCGGCGGCGGCGGACAAAGGCGACAAGCACGGCAATGCTGAGAGTCGGCTCGGGGCCTCGGACAGCAAGATGATGGCCCAATGAGTATGCGCGGGACTTGTTTGCTTCGAGTGCAGAGGTGATGCTGGGGCCCGGATGATGAGTTTTCTTTGTCTTGGTAGCTCGCGGGAAACCGAGGTAGCGTGTTTGCTGCGGTGGGCTAGTGTGAGCGAACGAGAGACAGCGTGGTTGAGGCTCGCTCGTCCAACTCTAAGGCAAGAAGGTACGGATTAGAGGGGGCGGACACAGACGCAAACTCAGATTTGACTCGTGCCCCCGTGCGCAAGAGGTCAGTTGCACCGCACCATCGGTCATGAGCGAGGAGCGAAGCAGGCAGTGGCACAAGAGACGGCTGAGCAGAGCCAGCCGCGGATGGCGTGGTGGCAGAGGATTGATGGTATCTCGGTATCGCAGCCCAGGGGGCGTGTGAGGTGGTTCAACTGGAGCCAGGCTGTTCCCAGCGAGTGCTCTGCAGACTGCAGTGGCGCCCAGCACCCCCTGGTCCAAGCCAGTGACGTGTGATTGGGCGGAAAATCGACCCAGTCCTAATCTGTAGACTGCAGTATTGAGATGAGCTATAAAAGTAATACTTATTAAAGTGGCAAATGCATTCTTGGGATGAAAGGCGTTGGCGTCGCGATGCAAGTCTGGGGCAACCGAGATGGGTTTCGTGTGTACCTACCTACAGATGACTCTCGAGAGCACCAAGCAAGCGCTTGGGACTCCGAATGGTGCACAAGGCGCAAAGCTGTGAGCAGCGGCCCGTTCAGGGGGCAATCACTGCCAATCCAGCACCAACGCCTTTTTTGCGCTGCGCAGCGCACTCGGGGCCAGGTATTTACCAAGTACATGGTACCAATAACAAGTCTCGTTATTTTCTGCAGACCATTACGCTAACTAGTTAATTATTGGCACCGTATTAATTCAGGTGAGCAGGGATCCCGGACAACTCATTGGCAGGGGACGCTGGGCAGCAGGGGAACGCGAGGCTTGGGTGGCCCGGGCTGGGCCAATCGGTACCGGATACTTCTGTCACGTCTCAGTCCTCATCAGGCTGGTACTTGTGATTGCACGCGGTCATATCCGATTTTGCAGGTAAACTGTCATCCACGTGCTGTTCCTCGATCAACAAACACGAAGTACTCGTGACCTTTTCACCCCATCTAGAGCATTTGAACAACCATTTGATCTGACCTGTTCTTTCTGCGCAATACGTAGCATTGGCCACGCTGCCAGGCTACAGATTACCCTGCTTCTGATTGAATCACGGCAGCAAGTCTCTGCTCGGCAGTCAGCTTCAAATCATTGATTCACCTTGCCTCTTTTTTCCTTTTTCAATGTCTCGTTATATTGTACCATCAATGCAAGTATGCCCAATCCAGTACACCCTCCCTTGCGCAACAGACGACTGCATGTGCCGTTATTCAAAATTATGCATCATGACCCCAACACAGACTCAACCGTGGCGACTGGCAACATCTGCGATGAATGTATCTTGACAGCCTTCAACCTGGCCGTGTACATTCGTCTCTCATACCGAATCAGCTCAAATATACGTCGCTTCGTATCTTTCCCCGCCACCTACATCCCGCATCTGCAGCGAGTTTCAAACTCGGACGCCACATCGCCATCCGATGTGTTTCGCGTCACACCCATGTTCCGCACATGAGAAGAGAAAATAGCCACGTACTTATTAAGCGAATGAAATTTTTAGTCGTGTTGCCTGTTCAATTTCAGTGGCAGGTGAGTCGCCTTTTCCAACACAGAATAAACGCAACTCCAACAGGTATCAAAATGTATTTGGGGGCAACAGTGTATTGTGCTGCCCTGTCTAATATATGCTCTAATTTTTTTTTTGTTTGCTACTCGCTCTACTCCGCACGCATTCCTCGTCGTGCATTGATATTTCATCATCCCCAAGGACTCAGTTTTCCATCACCATCAAGGTATCCTGGTTCAATCATCCATAAAGGCATCGTGTCTGGCCTGCACCAGGCCCTCGTCAGAGTTCTTGGGAGGGCGGTTTGCAATAAGACGCTGCGATACTCTGTTAGCTACACAACCTCCAACAATTCCGAAACAGCAATCTACTTACAACGAGGTTGCGCAGCAAAATCGCAATCGTCACCTTGCCGACCGACGGCACGTAAATGGACGCCTTTTCCTTGACGGCCGGCCCGTCAAAGTTCTTGTACGATGAAAAGTTGATGCACACGGCGCCCTCGCGGAGCAGCTCCGTCGGCACCTTGAACGACTCGACGGGCACGCCGCCAATGACCACGTCGCTCAGCGGCAGGCACTGCGCGAGGCCCCAGCCCGCCTTGTCCTCGACGCGGTGGCGCGGGTTCTTGATGCCCTGCCCGCGCGTGAAGAGCTGCACGCCTGTCACGTCGACCGAGTAGACGGTCGCGCCGTCGTTGGCCAGCAACGCGGCCAGCGGCCGCCCATTGACCTCGCTGCGGTTGATGACGGTTATGGTTTTGCCAAACAGCCTGTTACCCGTCGCCAGGATCGGGTTGTAGATTTGCAGGTACTCGAGGATCTTGACCACGGCGAGCGGCGTGCACGGCAGAATCGACTTTTTCGTATTGGCCGGCGCGTCGATGAAGCGCACGTTGTGGTACATGTTTTGCAGGTGCTGGTGGCGCAGGCCCTCGACGTCCTTACCGAGGCCGACCGTCTCCTGAACGTACTTGTCGTGTGTCGGATTCTGCTGGAAGATGGGGTAGTAGACAATGATGCCGTCGACGTCGTCCTCGTCGTTGGCCTTGATGATCTCCTCCTCAAGAAGATCCTTGTCGACGGTGCGCAGGTCAAAGGCAAAGTCGCTTCAAGGAGAAAACAAACATGTTAGAATGCTGCCAAGTAGTGCAAGCTGTTCGGCAATTGTGACTCACTTTTCTTCGCAAGTCTTCTTGGACCACTCGGCGTACTTGACGGCCGCTGGGTCATCATTGGCGAGAAAAGCCGCGAGCGTAGGCTTGCGGTTGCTGTCGCCGAGCACCTTGGCAAGCGTGTCCTTGACCTCTTGCAGGTAGCCCTTGGAGATTGTCTCGGCGGTGATGACCCTGCAGGTCTTGGGTGTCGTCTGGGCAGCCATCTTGAACCTTTTCGTTGTCGCTTCGTGGTAGTTCGTATAGTATTATAGAAGGGCAAATCTACCTATACCGAGGTGCGACCCGTCAATTCAAAGAGCAGAGCACACGATTAAAGAAAGCGCCAAAAATGACCAAAGTCGCAAGGTATCGTGCTTCCTCCTAGCGGATGGAGGGGCAGCATCACCAAGTTGCGCAATAAAAAAATTGAGCCGCTTTCAGAGTTGCCAGGGGACGGCTTTGCCCCTCATACCCCTTTAGGCCTAGCCCCAACGCCGCCATCATCCCACGACAACCGTACTTTTATTATTAATCCCCTGTGCAGGGCTGCGCAGGACATGCGAGTAATTAGGGGAATAAAAAGGGGGAGGCAGGTTGCCTCACCATATTGGCATGATATACGGATGTATACAGGCTCAGCAAAGCCCCCAAGTTTTACAATGCATTAGACTTGCGACGGGCTGTCGCGGCCGCTGTCCGTTTTGAGCACCTGTACCCACTGGATCTGCCATGCCGTGATGCTAGTTAAAATAAGCCCAAAGCCCACTGCCGGCCCCGACCAGCCGTTGCCTTATCACTGATCATCAGGATGCCGAATCGGAGGGCAGCAATTACAAAAATTGAAGTTGTGGTCGCTGCGCCCGTTAGACCATTGTTCCGAAAATATACCGAAATTCTGCAAAGATCTATCAAATACGATGGCGCACCGATTATTTCGCTCGCCCATGTTACGTGGCTGGAAGTGGGAATTTGACTGCTTCTTGAGCCTCATGTGGTGGCTATTACTACTACCAGTTCGACATGTGGCGATTCCGACAACTTCATGATAAGCCGAGATTCTGAGCCGTCCAGATCAAAGCTGTTGAGAACAACGTGTCAGTGGTCATTGCGGCGTCATATCCGTAGCTAAGGGCGCATTCCGTTATCAAAAGCTCGACCACATGCTCATCAGTCTCGGTTGTCGTTGCCATCGCAAGCATGTGGCCGTGACTAGCCACGCCGCTCTCCCGTCTGGTGCGCTCCGCGGAGATGGTATTTCAGAGATAGAAAACAAAGCTTCGACTGATCGGCTCAGCTCTTCCTTTATACTTCCTGCTCGCCCCTTATCATCCCTAGTGGCGTTTGCTGTCGAGGTGGTGGGCCCAAACGTTGATAAGCCAGCACTGCTATCAACGACAGCCGTGCCGTCCGTCTCAGGCGCGACACTAACAAGTTGTTTATCATGGCCTGGGGTTTGGTCCAATGAGACGGTCTGTATTTCGTCTGGAGCAGGTCCGGGGTCAGGGAGGCTCTGCTGCTCGTTCTCCTGGGAAGGAGCAGCTGTGAGCCAAGCCGAGACTTGCCCTGAATGGCAGTCGGACCAATCCCTTCAATGGCGAGATGGCTGCCATGTGAGCAGTCTTCTTTCTGGAAAGTGATTGATTGACCAGTAATGACGAGACGAACAAGCCTTGCTGAAGCCTTTGGACAATGACTGGCCGTCGAGGTTACAGAGACTCTGGAACAAGCACAACATTGAGCGCAGCAAATCCACCCCAGAGTTTGTCTGAACTGGGCCGCACAACTTCCCCATGCTTCTTTGATAAGGAGCTCGGCTCGTTCTCATACCTGTGTATCGCAGAGACCTTTGTGAGACCCGATAGCAAGGCTTCGGCCAGACCCCGGATGCCCAACAGGCCAGACCAGATAACAGCCTTCTCGGCTGCGCCATCTACCAACCGATAGACTAGCCTCGACAACCCTCCCTACTCGTCTACAGCGTGCTTTTACTATCGAATCTTGGCGCCATACGGGATGGTTCGGGGGGGTACAAGCGATGCAGTCGTCGGCTTGTTATCAGACACCCCTTCCCAGCCAATGTTGCGAGTATAATACAAGACGACAACTCGCCAGCTGTGATTTACACTCATGTCTCTGCAACCCCGAATTAAGCTTCTTTTATAGCAAATCATAGAAGATCATAAGAAGATTACCTCTTGCATTCTGCAATGCCTCGATTCACCTTCTCGGCCCTCTGGGCCGCGCCCGAGGTGTGCCCCGTGAGCAAAAAGGCACGCAGCATCCCCGTACTCAACCCCTTTGACATGTACGGGCGAGTCTTTTTCTTTTCCTGGATGGGTTTCATGCTCGCCTTCTGGGCCTGGTACGTTCAAAATTGGCCCCCTTCCCTCGCCGTCTCGTAAAACGTCCCTCCCTCTAACATTCCACCCCCCTCCGACAGGTATACGTTCCCGCCGCTCCTGACCGTCACAATCAAAAAGGACCTGCACCTGACCGACGCGCAAGTCGCCAACTCCAACATCATCTCCCTCGTCGCCACCCTCTTCCTCCGGTTTGCCACCGGCCCCCTGTGTGACCAGTTCGGCGCGCGCCGTGTCTTTCTCGGCCTGCTCCTCGCCGGGTGCCTCCCCGTCGGGCTCGCCCCGCTCGTCCGCACCGCCTCGGGCCTCTACGCCGCGCGCTTCTTCCTCGGCATGCTTGGCGCCACTTTTGTCCCCTGCCAGGTCTGGTGCACCGGCTTCTTCGACAAGAACGTCGTCGGCAGCGCAAACGCCCTCGCCGGCGGTTGGGGCAACGCCGGCGGTGGCATCACCTACTTCATCATGCCGGCCGTCTTTGACTCGCTCGTCTTGCGGCAGGGTTTGAGCCCATCGACGGCTTGGCGCGTCACTTTTGTGGTGCCGCTGGTCTGCCTGATGGCGTGCGCGCTGGGCATGGCACTGCTGTGTCCGGACGCGCCGCTCGGGAGGTGGAGCGAGCGCGACGAACGCATCCGTGAGAACCTGCGCGCGCTGCAGATGCGCGAGGGCAGCACCGACACGGGTCTCGCGACGCCCAGCACCGAGACGTACACGTCGTCGGATGAGGAAAAGGCCGGCGCCAAGATGCCGGCCGACGCCGGGGCGGGCCTCTCGCATCAGCAGGCCCTCGACATTGCGCAGGGCGAAGTCGTCATGAAGCCGCTCCTCCGGGACTCGTTGGCCATTCTCCTCTCTCTACAGACCATTTTCCACGTCGTCACATACGCGTGTTCCTTTGGCGGCGAGCTCGCCATCAACTCGGTCCTCTCCTCCTACTATAAGCACAACTACCCGCACCTCACCCAAACGACGGCCAGCAACTACGCCGCCATCTTTGGCTTCCTGAACGTCATCACGCGTCCCCTCGGGGGCGTCGTTGCCGACGTACTCTACCGGCGGGGCGGCCGCAATCTGTGGCTCAAAAAGGCCTGGATCACGGCCTGCGGCCTGCTCGCTGGCGGGCTGCTCATCGTCATCGGCCGCGTGGACCCCTCCGAGGGGCGCGGCATGCCGATCGGCGCACTCGTCGGACTCGTAACCGTCACGGCCATCTTCATCGAGGCCGGCAACGGCGCCAACTTTGCGCTGGTGCCGCACGTCCACCCTGCGGCCAACGGTGTCGTCTCGGGCGTCACCGGCGCGGGCGGCAACCTCGGCGGCGTCATCTTTGCCATTGTGTTTCGATTCATGGACCACGGAAAGGGCTACGCCAAGGCGCTCTGGGTGATTGGCGTCATGCACATTGCGCTCAATTTGGCGGTGTGCTGGATCGCGCCGCTGCCCAAGGGGCAGGTAGGAGGACGTTGAGCGGGTATCAGTGCTATTCGGTAATGAGAATCATGAAAAGTAATAATTGAGCCTGTATTTGAGAAAAGAAATATCCTTTTGCATCCTTCTGAAGCTTGGCCTGCGGTAGATCATGAATCTATGCTGAAGATGGGAGGTGCGCGTAAATGATGCCTCCATCGCCAAGTAGCTGTAGCTGGCGCGGCAAGTGCATGCTATCATCTTGACGCTTCTGAGTAGGTGTAGCTCGCGCAGGCAAGTACATGATATCATCATGTCGCGACTGTTTTAAAATTCTGCCGTTTCGAAAGACTTGAATTCCAACGAGGCCACGGACCACTGGTGGTGCGGCGTCAATCCCAGGCACCCAGAATGCCAACATTCCAGACTTTGTAAACAATGCCTCTTTGCTTGCCACCCCTCACGTCAGACGAGCCAGTTACCGCAGTTGACCCCTTGAGAAATTCTGTTGCTGTGTGTATAATGGATGAAATCTTCTTCTTTAGTTTGATTAGAGAACGAACTGCCTTGGTTGACGGGCAAACGAATGTGAGGAACTTGAAAAAGTGGCACGCACGCCTCTAGTACCGCACTGGCCGACGCGCCAATAATAATCGATTACCGCAAATCTGTTGGTCCGGGTTGGTGAATCCATGTCTCACATTCCAGCGTGATTGCCAAAGATTGACTCAAACGCGCTTGGCATGAAGAATGCGGTATCGGGACTCGATACAGCTGTCAATGAATAGTAGGGTAGGGGCAAAGCGCACTTGTCACTGTAGACGGTTCGTCGTATGCACGTATCTGAAAAGCATCACGAATCGAGAAATAGCAATGGAAGAAATGTACAATTACATTAAGTTGTGGCGTAAATTAAGTCGACATGAAATCTGTCTCGAGGTGAGACGACGCGGCATTCATGGACAGCAACGTCGCGACACGGGACGAGCCGTCGGCTGCGAGTTCTACCCAGCTCTTACTACCTTTCTCTCAACATTATTGTATTTTTCAGACCAAGAGATCGATTAGATGCCGTATGTGCAGGGTCAAGCCAGAGGTGGAATCATTTGGCAAAAAAAAAAAAGAAAGCAAGACTGGCCAAGGCAAGAAGCCCATGTCCTGTATGTACCGATGCAAGATGACGAGAACTCAAGATGAGAACAACAGACATCACATTATAGTCGTGATAAGATGAGTCTAGTCTCCTTTACAGGGTAAGAAGAGAGGCGAGGATACCTCCAATGACGGCAATGGAGGCGCAAGCGTGAGCGGCAGCGCTGGAGGGCCGGAGGGCAGGGGTAGTCGTATGGCTGGGACCTGTGGTGGCGGAGATGCTGCCAGTGTTGCCGCCGAGGGTGGAAGTGTGGGTGGTTGAGTTGGCGCTGGTGGTGTTGGCGCGAGCAGTCGAGGTGGTGAAGCTCGAGGTAGTGAAGCTCGAGGTGATGAAGCTGGAGGTGGTGGTGTTGGCGACCTCGGTGGTAGTGGTGGTAAGGCTGGTGGTGGTGGTGGTGGTGGTGGTAGTGGTGGTAGAGCTGTCAGAGCTGGTAGAAGGGCTGGTAGAAGGGATGGTAGAAGAGCTGGAAGAAGAGCTGGAAGAAGAGCTGGTGCTGGCGGAGCTGAGAGTGACGGTCTTGACGCCCTGGGATGAGGTCATGGTGACAGTGGAGGCGCCGGCGCTGTCGCCCTTCTTGATGTGGAAGGGCTTGGAGTACTGAACAACGTTGTCGTCTTTCTCCCAGACGAAGCGGAGGCCGTAGGTGGCATCATCGCCGAGGGAGGCGTCGACGTTCCAGGTGTACTCCTTGTCCTTGTTGTCGATGGCTGGAGATGCAAGTTAGCGATGCGCATGGTAATGATGATGGCAACTGTCTGGGGAAGGCGTACTGGCGAGTCTCTCCGTCTTGACAGTCAGAGTGTTGGGATCATTGCCGCCGAGGAGCTGGATGTAGACGGGGCCCTCGGTGTAGGGAGCAGGGTTATCCCACTTGACGACGTAGGGCTTGCCGGCAGGAAGCTGCTCATCCTTGTCGGGGGTGTCGATTCGGTCAAAGCCCTCGGTGGCATCGACGCCGACGGCGACGGCAGAGGCGGCAAAAGCCAGGACGGTGGCAATGGTGAAGCGCATCTTGAGTGAGTAATAAGGTCAGGTAGGTACGAGGGTTGAAATGAGCGAGGTTGTGAGAATGAGTGTCGAACGGTTTTATAAAGAGTGACTGTGGTTGGAAAAACCGTGGTATGTGATCCGAGACCTAAAAGGCAAATGAGTGAGCGTGAGATGGTGGAAGAAGCAAAAGAAGGAAGAGGCAAGAAAGGCGGCGACAAGAAGGGAATGGTATTAAAAACCAAAAGCGAGCCACGCAGCCTGTGCCCGGGGGGGGGACCAGCAATGGGGGTACACATGCCTGCTAGCGCGGTGCCAACAGAGGCAGGCTGGCAGCGTGCTGCGTGAGCATCAGCTGGCATTTCATGGCGACGAGCGAGCCCCAGAGAGCAAGAGGATGCATTCCATGATCCATGGCATGAAAACCATTATTAGAGGGGAGCCCTTGGAGCCATTGGACAATGGAGTCGGGCAAGTGCCCACTCTTTTCGCAGAGCTGCAGAAAATCAAAGGAGCCCCGCCCCGCCAGATCCACCTGACAGGGATCACGGACGGCCGAGATAAAGTTGACATGTCAGTCGCAGGAAAAAGCGACGATGAACTCGTGCTCGTCAGTGGCATTCCCACGATTAATGTTTCAAAGGTGCAAATCACGATGAGCTATATGAATTTGTCCGTTTTTTTTCTTCTCCCCCCCCCCCTTTGCCTGGCTTCGATTGTTTATTAATTTGATAATCTACGCTAATGTTCGGGAGGTGAGGGGCTCTCGCTCCGTGGCGCTGCAGGTACAAATGACCCTTCAGTGGTCAGCCAAAGTGCCCTTCACCAGCTGTGGCGTTCAAAGCGGAGACTGCCCGAACAAAACCATCCAATCATACTCTCTGGCATCTGTCAGGACTCAACAGTGCCCCTTTGACCAGCGGTTGGCACAAAAAAGAGAGAACGCCTTTTCCTGCTCGTAGCCATCGTGAGTGGAGAAGTCTAAACTGGCTTCGTCGGAGCGCTTCAATGAACTTTTTTTGGGCATACAAATAAATAACAGGCTGCGCACATGTATGAGCAAAGCAAAATGAACGCCATTGTTGCAGCAGCAAGGCTGAGAGGTGATCTTTGTCTGGCCAAATTCAGACGGCAGTTGCATAAAATGATTCACCCCGCCCTTCTGCCCTGTAAAACTTGCGCGTTTCAGCCAGCGAACCATTGGTTGCCTGATAATCATTTATTAGCCAATATCAATTTATTCCATAGGTACTGTTTCGTTCATTCTAGTCACTCTCAGTGTTGTGTTTATTCAATCCAAATTCATTCAACCTCATCTAGGCTCACTTCCCTTCCAACTACTCTTCAGAATTACGTCAAAGATGGCGCCTTTTCTCATCCTTTTTTCGACTTTAATTTTTCGTCATCTCATTCATACCCTCCCTGGTTCGACCAGCTTCTTCAACCAGGGATCTGCGTCTAGACCCCTGCCTGAGTCGTGACACCAATGGCGAAATCTCAACTTCTCCCTGTGATTTCCGATCCCCTGCTGCCGCGATTGCCCCTGCACGAGTCGGCCGCCAAGGTCCATCTCTTGATGCCACTATTTATTATGCTCGTATTAATGTATCAAGTTTATCCTAATATTACTGCCCACATGCGAAGCAATCTCTGTTCAAAAGTATCCAGCGCCCTCCTTTCGCCCTGGTCTGAAAATGGGGCACTGAGACACCAGATTGCTATTCTGGTAGCACAATCCCCGCCTGACTCACCACCAAATCTGTCCGCGATCAACCTATCCTGGTTCTATCCGTAGTGGTATTTATACTCTGTAGAAGAATATGGAGTGAAGCAAATTTGGAAGAGTCTAAAAAAAAAAAAAAAAAAATAGGTCCAATATCTTTATTCGGGACTGTCGATGCAATCTTGGCTGCTTAAATTTTCTACTTCATGCAACTCGTTCCCCACCAATGTAGACGCAAAATCCTACTGCCTCACGCTGCGCTGATCCCTGGTTGAAAAAGGCCACGATTTGTTGCCTTCCCCTGGCTTGTTCCCCATTGTACCTATCGAATCGCCCACGATCCTCTATAGGAGACGAAACATGTCGCCGTTTCTTCCTTTACATCGGGCCGACGAATAGAAGATCTGATGGATTATCGGTTGCCTGAACCGTAAACGTCTCAACTCTGAATCTTGAAGCTGCCTTTAACGAGTGAAAACAGCAAGTACCTCCCAATGCGCGCCGATTCAGTCGTCTAAATAGGAATTCGTATAGGCTCGTTACATCTGCATCTTGACGTCCTCTTGCCTGATGGGCAACGCCTCCGGATATTCTTCCCCGTTGGCTGCCAGCGCTCCATGATTGCCATTCACCGCCACGCCGTTGGCATCACCATCACCCGCCGGCCTGCCGTCCGCGATGTGCCGGTAGACGCGTATCGTGCCGTCCTGTCCCGCGCTCACCATGGTCTCGCCGTGCACGTCGACCCAGAAGCAGACGCCCTCGGCGTGGCCGCGCACCCGCTGCAGCACCTCCTTGCTGACCACGTCCCAGAGCACGATGCCGCCGTCCTCGCTCGCCGACGCGACAAACGCCGCCCCGTCCAGCACGCCAAAGCACCCGCCCACTGCATACTTGGCATTCGCATGTCCCTGGTACGTCTTCTTGACGCTGCCCGCCACGTAGTCCCACAGCCGGAGGCAGTTGTCCAGGTTGAAGGCGAGCACGAACCGGCCGTTGGGCGAGAAGCACACGTTGGCCACGGCCGGGTTGTCCTCGTGCACGAGCGTCCGCAGGCATTGCCCGGTTCCCGAGTCCCATATACGACTACGCAACCAGCACATTAGCACTTGTCCAGTACCTGTAAAACCGCGTAGCTGTCCACTTACATGAGCCCGTCTGTTGAACAGCTCGCCACCAGTGTCCCATCTGGCGAAAAGTCGATGCCGCTCACCGGGTCGCTGTGCGCCGGCAGGCTCCTCATCAGCCTCCCCGCGCGCACATCCCACAAGAATACGGCTTCGTCGTAGGACCCGCTCGCGAGGATGTTGCCCTTTGGCGAAAACGCCAAGCAGTGCACGTAGTTGTAATGTCCGCGCAGCGGCGCCATATCTCCGCCGCTGCAGCCGCCCGCCAGAGACTTGCGCGCCGTCGTCTTGGGCCGCCCCGTCACCCGATCCCATAGCCGTATCGCCATGTCGTCGGCGCCGCTCGCCAGTGTGTTGCTGTCGGGCGCCCACGCGACGCAGCTCACGCCCGCCATGTGCCCGACCAGCGTGTCCATGTGCGCACCTGTCGCCGCGTCCCAGATCTTGAGCGTCGCGTCCGCCGACGCCGACGCGATGAAGCGCCCGTCTGGCGAGATGCGCGCCTGCGACACGGGCTTGGTGTGCCCGTGCAGCGCCAGCCACGCCTTGTAGTTTGGTCTCACCGGCGCCCGGCCTTGAGGCTCGGGCGGTGTCGCCTTCTGATGCTGCTGCGACGGCGATGGTGGCGCAGGCTTGGGAGAGAAGGATTCCGTCCGCGTGCGGTCCGACGACGTCGAGGCTGGTGATGGCGAGCGCGAGGCGGAGCGCCGCCGTGCGCCGTGCGCGCGTCGAGGGGAAGGCGACTCGGACCGTGTGCTGGCACCCGAGCTGGAGGCGGATGCGGCGCGCCGTCTGCGTGCCGCTGGCGACCGCGACGAGTCGTCCCGCGTCTTTGAGTAGTAGTCGCTGCTGTCTCCGTGATCGGGGCCTCGTCTCGACGCGTCTGGCGAGCGACCGCTTGGTGATTGTGCGTCGCGCATGCGGCGTCGCTTATGACGTGGTGTCGTGCCTGGTGTATCGTCGACCGGAGTCATGGCCAATAGGCTATGAATTGTGTTTTGTGAGAGGTGTTGTTAGGAAAGGTGATGCGATGAGGGTTTGGAGAGCCTCGCGGCATCTGAGATTCTTGGACATTATTATGGGGCGGCGGTTACAGGGACCTTGTAGGGACGGAGAGGCTCAACCAACACTGCTGGAAAGAATCGGGGAAAAAGCTTCCAAGTGCCGCAAGGCTTATCGAGCGTGATTTCAAAAGATGAAATGGTCCGAATGATTAAAATAAATTATGGTGGGCATAAGGACATGTAGACACCCTCTCTCCGCTTTGCCAGCCTGCTCGTGTGTACTTGACGAGACGCAGCAAAGTGTAGACATGTGACAAATGTTTTGCCAAAACAACGTGCTTAATTGTTTAACCCCGTGAAAGCTATAAACTGGATATATTGATAAAAGCAAATGTGATTTTTCGTATTCCCGTCTGCTACACCGACTGAAAGCAAAGCCAAGACAGCTACTCAGCAAAGACAAAAAGCCAAGCCCATTTTATCAATGCGTGATATTCGAAAAGAAATACCCGGTAAATGAAGAATAGATGAGAAAACGGAAAACAAGAAAACAACAGAATAGTTGGGAAAAGTCACCATGAAAATTGTGTGATACTCTGGAGCGGATAGCAATGGGGTGCTTCGGTAAAGAGTCCTTGTCAGGCAAGGCGCAATTCCTGGGCAATTCCTGGGCAATTCCTGCGCAAACATCTGACTTGTCCTGTTATCCTTGTGTCCATTCCACTGTGACCTCTCCAGCAGCCACTTTTTTCCTGTTGTGGTAAATCTCGATTCTAAGCTCTGGGCCATCGACAAACACCTGAATCTTGTATTTCAGCCTCCAGTAAGTCTGGCAAGCCGAATTGTAGCTCTCTTCGAGCTTGGTTAAATCAACTCTCTTGTTCCATTTGATTGAGCATAGTTCTTTGACAGAGTCCGTCTCCCACAAAGGCAGAGCGTCCGAAGTGCAGAAATACAGCTCTTCTTCAATGTCTAGCTCATCACTGGCAGTAAGCAGTCGATAGAACTCATGCGTAGAAGGCGATGCGCCGTCTAGTGTATCTCCCTAATTTCGGAATCAGTACGCAAAGTTAATGCGAAGAGAAAACTATACCTTTTTTAAGAACCAATTCATCTGGTTTGCCGCTTCGTACATCTCGTCCAAGTCGTTCCACTGTTTGTGCTCTTGGCGGTGTTTGTCAGAATTCCAGTGCTCGTCTTGCTTGAATCCGTAGCCCATTCGACATATCCGTGACTGAACAATGTAATCTCCAGATTTTACGGCTTTGGGGCCGGTGACACGCCTTCCATTCTTCCCAACCGTTTTGTGAATTAAGGCGTGTCTGACCGCTCCACGACAGACCGCTGTCCATCTGCGTCAAAAAGATCTAGTCAGCGTTGATCCAGAGTACTCCTCATCTAAAGAGAAGCATATGACTGGGTTGTTCATGCGAAAAACTCACGATTGTTCGGATGGAGGATTGAGAATGGTGCTGTCAGGGTAGGCCTCGACGAGTTGCTTGAAAAGATAACTACAGCAACCAAAGCCTCCGACAAGAATGATGAACTGTTTCTCAAGGTCAGTGACTCGGGATTGCAAGTCATGAGGGAATATGCACCTTCGGGGCCGATGAGTGTTTTTTTCTGATGGCGACATTCTGGTTTTCAACGAGATCACATATTTTGCTAATGACGGGCTCGAAAACCGATATCAGATCGTTTCTATATCCACGTATGAGTACTTGAAAGTATAGAAGGACTATTCGGTACCAGTACGAACCTGTCGAGACAAATACTTTGGAGGCGCTTTCGCTTGCCCATGGCACCATCTGGCAGGTATCCCTCGGGAACTTCTGCGAAAAAGCTTCGATCATTACCGGAAAACTGTGACTTGATGCCATTTTCCCAACTATCCTTCATGAATTTCCGCTTCTCTGCAGAATCAAGGCCCTTCCAAGGAGAGCCTCTCATCTTGTGAGTAATCAAGTCATCAAAGTTCTGGTCGACAAAGATGCCTCCGCAGAGACCACCTAGGCGAAACTTGGGTTAGCAATCGCCATGATTCGACCCAACGATGAGGATCGACCGACCTTCACCAGTAACACATTCACTAAGTCTGAAAGAGCTCGCTTTGTCAACTTGGTAGCTAATGAGATCCTTGCCACGACCGTGTCAGCACCCAGTTCGAGTAAAGACGCCTATCAGACTTACGGCAGTTCCGCCTCCAGCATCGCATACGATAATTGTGTCACCCTTCTGCAAAGAAAAACGTAAGAGAGTTTTCCTGCTAGGGTTGATCATTCACGTACCTCGATGTCCGGACGGGGATGCATTTCGGCCAGGGCAGCCAAAGCGGCAGCCTCGGGCTCCGACAAGAATTCCAAGGTCGTTCGAAGGACCGAGCTGGTACTCCTTTCCTGGAGCATACCTGCAAGTCCGGCAGCGGACTTCATATGAGCCTGGACATAGTGTGGCCAAATAGCCGGCACTGTCATGACAATGTGAAGTTTGCACTTGTCAACCTCGCCTGATCCAAGAGCACGAGTGATGTTTTCCATGCAATGTTTCCACAGCGACCGTAGGAAGCAAGCTACAAGCTCAATAGGAGAGATTCCCAAGCGCTCTTGTTGTTTACGGACTTGTCTAAATTGAGGGTCCTCGACAACGGCGCGCGGTAGGTCTGCTTCATCAAGCAACAGAAGTTTGAACCACCGCACCACATCTTTGTCGGCCGGCACATTGTAGCCCCAAGGTGTCTCATGGTCAATGGTACCGTATTGAAGTAGAGTAGGGCATTTTCCGCGATCGGAACAGCCATGGTACTCGGACTCCCAGTTGGTGATGACGTGAATGTCCGCCGGACGCTTCGAGATTGCCCATGCGGCTCCGCTGAAGCTATACAATTGAATCAGTAACATTGAGTATTGGACGAAGATTCACACACTCACGTTGTCCCAAAATCGATACCGATAGTAATAATGGACGGCATGCTGATTTGTCGCTCGTCCACGGTGGATGGGCGATCTCGCAGAGAGCAACGTGAATTGCTTGAGTATTCGTATGACTTTTGATAGAAGAAAATCAAAGTGTAAGATGCGATGATATATTGAAGAGACTTGAAGGGAGCAGAGCTTGTGGACGAAAAGATATTGGGGTGATGCGTGAGATGAGGGACGCGAGGCAGAGTAGACAGAGCAACAAGTGCTTGAGGTGAATGTCAGTTGCATGCTCCTTTTCCGTGGTCGATGACATGGTGCTCACTTGAAGAAAGCCAGAGGTGAATGCCGCAGCTGTTTGCTTGTTGTCATGCAAGAGGAGAGCTGCCGAGTGCAAACCGGTTGCAAGTGGGTTTTTCATTCTTTTTCCGTCGAGTTTAGAAATTGAAATATTCAATCGAGGCTGGCAGACTATGAAGATAACGCTTTCCACGACACGACTTCCAGAAAGCAACGCCAGTACAAAGACAGGACGATTGAGTTGGCGGGGACGCATTTGCCTCTCGAGCATGTCTGGAGAACTCCAAAGCGGCGAAGTCTCTCCTACACCAAGCTACGAAGGGGAGCATGATATGCGACCTACCGACACCGAATATGAACCCGATGAAGATTGCGTTGACTTGGTCACGACAGATGCATCTGGCCAAATGGAACCAAGAACCAGAAGCCAATCGTCCAAGTCGAAAAAAGGGTGTGGTCTGACATTGTCACGATCCGACTCAACATCAGCAGTTGCAGCAGCTTCATCCGCAAACAACGCCGAGAGATGTATCGAAGACAATCAACAGCCAATAAAGAAGCGTATAAGCCACTGCATTAACAATGATTCAGCCCTTGGACTACAATATTTCCATGACCGTTTCAGGCAGGAGAGGGAAACCATCGACAATCGTCTTACAGAGGAGAGGGAAAACATGTACAATCTTCTTACGAAGGAGAGGGAATACATCGACAGTCGTCTTACGAAAGAGAGGGAATACATCGACAATCGTCTTGCGGAGGATCGAGAGCAGCTCTACCAAGAAATCGATGATCTAAAAATGAACATGTCAGAGGGCGCAAAGAAAGAGAAAGCGGCCGCTGAAAAAATCACAGACGACACAATAAAAAGCAAGTGGGATACATTGCGTTACAACATCCGAAGCGTTGTCTTGATGCTACGATCCTATGAGCCCAAGGACGCCAAGAACACGCTCGAAATTCTGCAATTGAGGATTCCCGGGGCATCATTCATAGATTCACCAAAGGAATACTTGAGAGACATCTTCGAGGGGTATTTGGAGCTATACATATGGAAATTTGTCTCCGAAGATGTTTTCCACGGATCTGGCCGCCAGTGGAGAGGCAGCATCTTCAAGCACTTTCAAGCCATGAGGCTAGAAGCGATCGGTACGAGCTACAATCCTTCCATAAGTTGACACAATTAACGGCTGTAATGCAGAGTCCGAAAAAGATCCGAAGAAAAAAGCTGAGCTTGCTTTGTGGTTGTCCCAGGGGAGCGAGGCTGTCAAGTCCCAACTGGACAAAGAGCTTCAGCAGCCAATGGCCGACGACTTTGCAGAGTCCATCTTCGCCATGTTTCAGCCGCACCCAAAGCCTACTCATAAAGACCAAATCAAGGAGCTTCTCGGCGTGGTAGTTTGCGACGCCACGGAACTTGTCATGATGTTCGCGTCGTCCAAGGCTCTTCTCCTCCCAGGCTGGCCGAGTGGCGAGGTGACCAACAGGGATTTGCTTGGCACTTACTTTGATATTGATCATCTGCCGTGTAATGAATCGAAAGCCAAATACGTACGAACTAGGCCTGCTTTGATAAAATATGGCAATGCCGACGGAGAGAAGCACGATGTCCGTGTCGTCCTCTGCAAATCGGCGCTTCTCTACTTTTGAAGAACTCGAATGCGCTTTCAAGCAGCACTGGCTTTCAAAACATGATTAGCGCCCAAGATTTGCTCCTTATATTTTGCTATTGGTCTCCATTAATCTGGCGGAGAGTATGATGTAGCTCGAGGTATCTGAGAGGGGGCAGAATGCTGGTGCGAAAATGACTATATTCCCTCTACTTTATATTGAGCTGTTGCTATCAGAGTTTCCTCAATCGCTCAATCAACGGATCTATGATTAGTCATCCCAATCAAAAAACGCGAGTTCCACGAAATTACACGTATGCCGTCGTATTCTATGAGGATGCTATGGCTGGCAGCTCTGGCACTCGAAGATGCGAAATATTATACAGAGCTGACTGCATACTCAGAACGGCCCTGCTTACGGGGCCCTGCACTAGTGACTGGATGAAAATTTGCCCTTCTTTTTTCTCGTGTAAATGAAAGTTTTGATGTCATGAAAAGTTGAATGCGCAGTGTTTTGGTGAGGAAGCTGCTTTGATACAGAAGAGTGAAGAGAATGCCATACTATTGTCTTGCCAGCTACTTCAGCCAGTTCTAACTCTGGAAGAGCGTACTTCCTCATCCATTTTGTATCCAATACCTCTTCAGCTGTTGGTCGATTAGCGGGCTGGTAGGCCAACATTGACTGGAGCATAGACGTAAGTTCCTGTGCTTCTTGGACGTCTAAACTCCCCCCAAGAATGTTTTCATGTCTTGGTTCCTGAATATCTCTCTCGAATCGACCACTCCATGAAGGAGTACGGCGACTTTCGATCGGGATGCCGTCTTGCTCAACCTCGTCGACAAATTCGTACTTGGTATGTGAAGTCGTCATCATATGACTAAAATTGGTCGGGACATGGCGACTTTTGCACTTTAGTCTTGTATATAGTATTGGCCTTGGAAAATACTTCATTGTGAATTTTGATAAGTAAACGATTGACCTGCGCTGGACGAAACACAACTACGTGTGAGGGGCCGTTGGACGGAGGGTGGGGGGGGGGGGGGGGAGTTGAGGTGAGACGGGGGCGAGCGCTTTCCAAGGTCAAGAGGTTCAGAGATCAAATCGGGACAA